>JAULUF010000042.1:1680000-1950000 GCA_031834385.1 Semotilus atromaculatus
CTGGCGAATGTGTTCGGTGTCGCCCAGCCTGCAGCTCTGAGATGTCTGTTAGCGAGGCGCCATGCGCTAGAGCCCAAGAGGACGCCACACTCCGGTGGAGTGGGCAGTCACACCAAGGGGGCACGGTCGACCTTGCTGCTGGTATGCCAAAGCAATGGCGTCCACTATCCAGTGAGACAACCTTTGCTTGGAGAGAGCCTTTCCCTTCAGCTTCCCACCATCACAGACAAAGAGCTGGTCTGAGGTCCTGAAACACTGCGTTCTGTCTACATAGGTGCGGAGAGCACGTACTGGACAGAGCAGTGCCAAGGCTGGGTCTGCCTCCTCCAGGGGCAGTGCTTGCAGGTTCACCACCTAGTCCCAGAAGGGAGTGGTGGGAACCTTGGGCACATATCCAGGCCGGGGTCTCAGGATCACTTGAGAGTAAGCCGGCCCGAATTCCAGGCACGCTTCGTCAACGGAATTGCGAGCAGGTCCCCTACCCTCTTAATGGAGGCCAATGCAACCAGGAGCGCTGTCATAACTGACAGGAACTTAAGCTCCACTGATTGCAGAGGCTCAACGGAGCACTCTGCAGGGCAGATAGAACCACTGAGAGGTCCCAAGAGGGAACGAGGAGGGCGAGGAGGATTCAGTCTCCTCGCTCCTCTCAGGAACCTGACGATCAGGTCGTGCTTCCCCACAGACTTACCTTCTACTGTATCATGGTGTGCGGCAATAGCGGCAACATATACCTTGAGGGTGGAGGGAGACGGCCTTCGCTCCAACCCTTCTTGAAGGAAGGAAAGCACAACACCGATCGAGCAACTCCGGGGGTCTTCTCGGCGAGAAGAGCACCAGTTAACGAAGAGGTTCCACTTCAACGCATAGTGTCAGGTAGACGACGCTCTAGCGGAAATGAGGGTAGCCACCACCACTGGTGGTAGGGTACTCAAACCTGCCTCGTCCCGTCCAGGAGCCACACGTGGAGGTTCCATAGATCGGAACGAGGGTGCCATAGGGTGCCCCGTCCCTGAGAAAAGAGGTCCTTTCTCAGAGGGATTGGCCAGGAAGGTGCTGTCGCGAGGAGTACTAGTTCGGAGAACCAGGTCCGGGTGGGCCAGTGTGGCGCGACCAGAATGACCTGCTCCTCGCTCTCCCTGACCTTGCGCGAGATCTGCGCAAGAAGGCTCATTGGGGGAAACGCATATTTGCGACCCCGCGGCCAGCTGTGCGCCAGTGCATCCATGCCGAGCGTGCCCTCGGTCAGGGAATAAAACAGGGCGCAATGGGTCGAGTCGTGAGAGGCAAACAGATCTATCTGTGCATCCCTGAACTGGTCCCAAATCAGCTGAACCGACTGGGGATGGAGTCCCATTCTCCCGGGAGGAGCTGAAGCCGTGAGCGCTCGTAGGCTGCACAGTTCAGGGCTCGGGGAAATAAAATGGCTCGAAGCGACCTCAGATGCTGAGGAGGATAAGAGGAGGTGGCGGGCGAGTTGCGACATACGGCGAGAGCGTAGACCACCTAGATGGTAGATGTACGCTACAGAGGCGGTATAGTCTGATCGGGCTATTACGTGTTGACCCTAGAGCAGCGCAAGAAAGCGGTGCAGAGCAAGGCGTACTGCCAGCAACTCGAGGGAATTGACATGCCAAAGGCGCTGGGCTCCTTTCCAGGAGCCCGCGGCAGCATGTCCATTGCACATGGCACCCCAGCCCATGGTGGAGGCATCTGTTGAGACAACAACATACCTGGAAACTCGTTCTAAGGGCACACCGGCCCGTAGAAAACTGAGGTTCGACCACGGGATGAAGGTCTGACGGCAGGTCGGAGTAGCTGGTACTCGGAGCGTGCCTTGTTGCCATGCCCACCTCGGAACTCGATCGCGAAGCCAGAGCTGAAGTGGTCTCATATGAAGCAAACCGAGCGGCGTTGCTGCGGCTGGAATGCCATATGCCCGAGGAGCCTCTGAAAGTATTTCAGTGGAACCACACTCTTACCCTCGAATTGTCTTAGGCAAGTCAGCAGTGACTGCACGCGCTAGCTCGTAAGCCGCGCGCACATGGCGACCGAGTCCACACTGAGAAAAGAGAACCTCTGCACGAAGCAAAGTTTGCTCTTCTCCCAGTTGACCCGAAGGCCCAAACAGGCTAAGTGCCGGAGCACAAGGTCCCTGTGTTCGCAAACCTGGACTCGAGAGTGAGCTAGGTACAGCCAGTCCTCGAGATAGTTCAGGATGCGAACCCCGTGTTGCCGTAGCGGCACAAGGGCTACCTCGACGACCTTCGTAGAGATGCGAGGAGACAGGGACTAACCCGAATGGGAGAACCGCGTACTAGTATGCCCACTCCTGGAAAGTAAACCGTAAAATGGTCTTAGCCGAGGAAAAAAATGGAGACATAAAAGTAGGCGTCCTTCAGGTCGATCGCTGCAACCTAATCCTGTGGCCGCACACATTCGAAAATGCTCCACCGGAGTGTGGCGTCCTCTTGGGCTCTAGCGCATGGCGCCTCGCTAACAGACATCTCAGAGCTGCAGGCTGGGCGACACCGAACACATTCGCCAGATTCTACAATCTCCGAGTGGAGCCTGTGTCCTCTCATGTACTCGATTCAACCAGCTAGTACCGGACCCGCTCAGGTGGGGGTGTGCTTAGGGCCGCCACGCCAGGTGGAGGCGCGAACACTCCACAGGGGGAACCCAGTGCACCCTGGGCCGCGGTCTCACGAGGGCAGAGAAGGTGGAAGAGGCCGCTGAGCGGTCACGAAAGTCAAAAGAGACTCCTACAAGCTCATGACCTCTTCATGCACGTCCGGGTAGAAAGGAATTGGGGTCGCCACCCCCAAAAACCAATCATCAGCCATGAGTACTCGGGACATGGCAGATGTCCACACAAGCCCGATACTCACGGCAGCCCGGGAAAGCATAGCTGTCAACTCTGGATCAGACTCGACAGGCTGACGCACCCGGAGGTGGCAGCACAGCCGAACCGTCATCTCCAGAGGACTCCAGCTCACCTTGTGATGCGGCGATAGACATGATTTCATCTGCCGGGGCGCCGGATGAGCTGCTGGAGCCGCCGGCGTCCTACTGGACACGGGCAGTCAGCGAACTCACCTGGACACCGCACGGGTTGCAATGTGTAAGAGGGGGGTGTGGACCGAGGATAAATCGTCGGGTTTTGTTCCACACCATCAGCCTCAGGTCAACCTGGCCACCAGCCAAAGTATTCCCTCACGTGGAGAAAATAGATTGGGGTGTGGATGAGGGGACTCTCGCTCTGTAGAGCTCATTGAGTCTCGACCATAACACTGCGATGGTCACGTTCGTAGAACATGACGCACCCGCGATCGCTGTCTGAGCGCTGCCCAAACACAACAAACAGCGATCGCGCCCATCAGCTGAATCTATCAGACTATCGCACTCAGAAATACACGGGCAGAGCGTCTTTAAAAAGACGTGCCGCGTGCAATACACGGGCAGAGCGTCTTTAAAAAGACGTTCTGCGTGCAAGCTCTTTTTGTGAATGAAAGCTCTTTTTATGAATGAAAAGCTCGCAGCAGTGCTGAAGCGCCCAGGGAGAAACACACGCGCTGTCGCAGAACACTGCACAGATCAGCAGGCAGGAAAGTGAAACTCGCTGGAATACGCCGTCACACCAACACAGACTGGAAGCTGCTTGTCTAGAAGATTCTCGAAGATAATCAGAGAATAGACTACGGAGTGAAGAGGACCTCTTGGCTGCGAAGCAAAAACATGAACTGCATATTGCGGCGTCCTCCTTTTATTCCCACGAGGTGGGGCGGAGATGCGCTATGCAAATTCCGCAGACCCATGGCATTTCCCTTGCCATTGGCTCGTTTTGTAATACTCGAAGTTGATAGGCTTCTAAGCGAAACCCCAATCGTCGTCATCCGACGGAACTCGGAGTGACAACGATGGGGAACTACAAAATTCGACTGCTTTACGACATAGATCACTGCCCCCACCACTTCCTCAAATTCTGACGCGAGGCCCAACGTGCAGTTTTTTTTTTTTTTTTACCTCAGTATGTTGTTGTCATGGCCGAAGCAGCAACTTACCCGAAGAAGGTAAAGGTTTTGTCGGAGGAAACTAGGAAGAGAAAACGGGAGAGTGACAAAATCAAAGCCCGGACGAGGATCAATATTGGTCCAGCGTTCGCTCGCTGACGTGAGTTAGAGGAGGAGGGATGCCCGACCGATGCTGACCTGGCCGTCATTCTGTTGGACTAGTAAGTAACGTTAACTTATATGTCTTGCATACTATCTCTATTTTTTAGAATTTGTTGTCTGCCTGAACATGTTACAGAAGAGATCTGGTCCTCCTTTTATCTTCATGAATCAAGTAATGCTAGTAGAGTAGCGAATTATCAATCTGGTAAATTAGCCAGTAGTCTACTAAACATGTAGATAGTTTGAAAGGAGGAAGATTAAGTTAGTAGTATTATCATTGTGTTCATAGCTTCAGAGTTGTTCTATGTATACTTAATATTGACGATATACGGCTATTACCTACCACACAAACAATTGAATTAGCATAACCATTATGTAAAACAGCCGATAGGCGTTTGAAAAAAATAAAACCCAGGAAATTATATTGATATGACATGCTGAAATATATGCCAGTGTACCTGGGATGAAGACATTTCACACGCAAAGCTGGGAGTCTGTCCAAAGACGTGAGGACTCGCGAGAACTTAACTTAAAAATCGTTAAAATGTGTGTGTGTGTGTGTGTGTGTGTGTGAGAGAGAGAGCTTGCGCAGCACTGAGACAACGGTACTTTTAAATCCATAAGTAATTAACACGCTAGTTTTCATACTCATAATTAGGTACTTTAGTTATTTTTAGCACAATAACATTACACATTCTTCATGCTACATTTCTCAACACTGAGAATGAATAAATAAATGCTTGTTTCTCCAGACTCGCAGTTGTCAGTCATCAGTCATCCACAAGTCAGAGCACTTTCATAAAGTTTATTTAGATTATATTGTTTAGAGTGACTATGAATGACAGAGCGTATTTTTAGAGTCAATCCATGCGATCACGCAGAGGATTAAGTTAACTCAATTCAATATTTCAACAAATCTCCCAGCCTGTGTACCGTGAGGAGTCACGAGACTGTACGGTCCTCGCTGAAGACATCCGTCACACGGCGGGAGTGAAAGGGGGATCGAGCGGGACTCTGTATTGCTGTCTCTTTTCAATCATAAGCCTTACGCATGTGTCAATCATCCTGGCTTGAATGAGCCGGCGCTACGATCGGTCGAACTCTTCTTCTGTTATTGCTTGATTTGTGTACAGCATGTGGTTTTTGCGTAGTTTAGAGTGACAAATCGTACCAGCGTACTTTTAGGTCAAAATGCGGACAGGTTTGCAAGTCTGAATCTGTTCAATCTCAAATAATGTCTTTTTGATTTAACCCTCTGGGGTCTGAGGTGTTTTTAAGGCCTTTGAGGTGTTTTGACATGCTCTGACATTTGTGCTTATTTCAGCTACTTACAACATACCATTGGCCAACATGTAATTTGGCTGTATTCAGCACAAACTCTGCTACAATAATATGTGAGCAAAATAGATGTACATGTTTGCATTTTATAGAAAAAAAAATATTATGCGTGGTTAGTAAGTTTTGGGAAAAAAATTGTCACCGCAATAAGGCCATATAACACATACTGAACAGTTGTCCACAAGACTTTTGAGTTACTATTCTTGTAGGCTAGAATTTTTACTACAAAATGATGTGAAAATCATTCTGACCACTCTTTCACAAACAACAATATAACAATTAAAATTTTGTAAGTCAGTTTTTGTGTCAGCACTGCTGTATGCGTGGGAGTGTCAATGGCCATGAATATTAATGAGATTCCCACCAGGGGAGACAAAAGACACTCCCCCAAAGGCTAATGCCCCATCAATGTGCTGTGAGGCAACCTGAACAAAGAATGACAGGAGATGCAAAGGTTTGGTTTTTCAATCTGTTTTATTGTAATTCCTAGAACACATTACTATTTTTTATATTTTTTAAAATATTAAGCAGCACAACTGTTTTCAACATTGATTTTTTTTAAATAAATCATCATATCAGAATGATTTCTGAAGGATCATGTGACACTGAAGACTGAAGTAATGATGAATCACAGAACAACAGAACAACATTTTAAAATACAGTTAGGCTATTTTAGACTGTAATACTATTTCACAATATTACTGGGTTTTTTGTTTGTTTGTTTTTTAATCAAATATACGCAGACGTGATGAGCATCAGAGACTTCTAAAACATTAAAAAAGTTTGCAAACTTTTGATGGATACCTGTATAAAATTCTACATATACCCATCCATTTATATTTGCTGATAACACAATCAAAGAAGCTGTATTATTATCATTATCAATCACTAATGGCCATGGATAAAAAAAAAGACAAAAAGTTTTTGTAATTTCACACAAGAATGGGTACTTGTATATTATGACGATGTAAACACAATTACATTTCATCTGTAAATATTATGTCTGTGCACTTACTCAGTATGATTCTCGATCGCACTGAGAACTGAACGACACCTGCGGTGCTGGAGAAGGAGAGCGTGATGCAGACACAATCCTACAACAACAACAAAAACTGTTAGCATACATAATCCAAAGTAAACTGTGGGCAATTAATGGGTATGGACGAACAATGTATATCTATTGATGGGCCATAGGACGGAGAAATATCTATTTATGGGCCATACACCGCGAGAATCTGCTGATGGGCCATAACGTATAGACCGCGCGCATTTAGAGCATTTCAAACATTTACACCTGTATTCACAATCATCTGTGCAGTATTTTAGCAAGATAAGCAGTGTCATAGGCTAACCAAAACAGAACATTTATATATAAAAATATAATGTATAGTATTTAGACAGTATTTTACCGGAAGCTGAAATATATTTGCACTAAATCACATTATATTTAGGCTACACCTAAGCAGATATTCGCAAATAAGCTACATTACGCATAAGCTAATCAAAACTGAGTGAAATATATTTAATATACAAATGTTTAGAGAGTAACGTTATCATATTGAAAGTTTACACTTGAGCATGTACACGAATGTTATATTGTAAGGCAATACTAAGCAAAATATAGTCTGAAAACATGAGTTCTATAATGATCAGAAAAATAATTATATAACACTAAACAATATAACACTTACTCCGAACTTGTATCCTCGGCGGGATCAATTCTCTCTTCAAAATGCAGCCGTTCGTCGTCTTGAGTTGCAATAATCTTCCTCTGAGGAAAAAAGGTGAATTCTTCCTCGCTGTACAGAATCATCTGGCGGCCTCTTTACCGGAGTAGCCGGATGGCTGTGCCATCCTCAAAACGCGATGAACTATCAGCGAATCTCATGAAGAAATTTTGTGTTTTTATGGCATTGATCGGGGGCGTGTGAGATGCATATAGATCACCTAAACTATTTACATGTGAATAGCGCCGGGGGCGTGGCGGCCTCAACTCATTAAAAATAATGAGGGGAGAAAGAAAAAACTGGACCTCTCCTTGGTTTCAAACGGATTACATAAACTGTGAGTATTTGTTTTTTATATAAATTACTTCATTTAAAAGAAGAGAATTCAAGCTTCATAAAGAAAAATCTCTCGTGCCTGTGTGACAAGTATTCGCGGAGTTACAGTTAATCTTAGGACGTGTTTCAGAATGGACTTCACAGACAGAGAGAACGCAGAACTCGCATCACGTTTTTCTTTATTTGGCGAAAAGCACAACACTTTGTTTTTATTGCGAGTATCCACAAAAAAAATAGACACTTAACAGGATCTAATGATGTATAACACTTAAATGTAAGATCAAAATCAACAGAGTATTTTGAGTCTCTTTTGCACTGATTAGAAAAAAAGCGAGCAAATCACGCCGGCGTGATTTCAGACCCCAGAGGGTTAAAGGCCTGAATTGATTAAACAAAAAAAATATTTTTCTTACTTTTTTGGCTTCTCTCTTCTTCATTCTTCTTCACTCAAATCTGCAAATCAAGGGATGATCTGCAAAGGTCTCTCTAGTCAAGAAGGTTTTTGCATCAGGCAGATGTTCTTTGGGAATGTCTGTGAAGAGAGCGGATTAATCACGTTAAGCCTTTCTGTAGTAGGCGTGTACACGTAAGGTGAATGTTACCAGGACATGCAAAGCATTTGTTGCTGTTACTATGACATGAACATTTAATCACTGCTAACATTCATTATCATTCGTCATCAAGGATTGACACTTATCATTTTACTGTCACTTTATGTGTCAGAGCTTTATATGTTTTCCAAGCAATGTGTCCGTGTTATTGATCTTACCCTCGCCTATGTTGTCTTCCATTGTCAATAGAATGATGAGTTCGTAGCTCAAATCCTCATCCATTTCTGCAATTCCTGCAAGCAAAACATTTCCAGTGTTTAGTAAAACATCACCAGTCATCAGTGATCTGTGTTCAAAAAAGCCAACTCACTTTCAAAGTCTTTTTCGGGAAGGTGTGCATATTTGATCTGCAGGGTTTTTGGGTTGATCAGCATCAATCTCCTGAGTAGTGGATAATCAAGATTATTATCCATGCAGTGACGCACTGCAACATAGGCTTGGTTTATGATGCGGTTCTCTGTGTCTTCAGTCAGGCACCGCCCGTTTCTCCTCATGAACTCCCTCAAGGTCACATAGCCAGGAAGATGTTCCATTATCAGGATGGTTCGGTATTTCGAAATGAAACGCTCATATAACCGGATGAAATGGTCACAAGTTGGAGGCTTTTGCATTTTCAGCAATGTAGCGCCCTCTTCGACAAACTCAGGCTAAAGAAAAGACAGTGACAAAACATTCACTAAATTCAAATCTCCTAATTCCAGAGTGAGGGACATGAAAGATGAAAGCATTAGCTATGTTTCCATCACCCTGTTTTATGCACATTTTAAAGCCTCGCATCAGAAACGTGGTGGAAACGCCAAATGAGAAAAAAAATCCCTTAAGTCGCAAAAAAAGTTCACACTCGCTTGAGGTGGTTTTTGACTTGTGCGAAAAAGGATTAATGCGAATATTAGGAGATCGAAACGCATTTGCCAAATTAATTTGATTTATATTGAACTATTCAAAATAAAACCATTGTAAGCACATCACACTTAAAACACATTTAAAAGGTTGTTAAAGGTCGTCCCTGCTCGATAAGATAAATTTCATTTTACAAATTCTATGTTCTGTCTTTATGTTGTCTGTTATTAAAAAATTGTCGACAAAAATCTTTGTTGTCGAGTAGTCGTTTGATCTCAAGTGACCTAATGTAAGGGCCTGCAATATCACGTTTTGACCGCTACGGCGCTATAGCGCTAGAGTGTAATGCAGCCCTTAGAAATGCTATTGTGGTAGGGTAGAAGAAAACAGCGCGAAATATGGAAATATGCATAGGAAATATGACGGAGTGCAAACGAATCCGAACTAGCTAGGTGTGAAGTTTCACAAAACTTAAAACCAAGAATGCTGTCGTGTGCAATACATGCAAGGCGGAACTTGCTTTTCACGGTAGCAAAACATGCACGTTAAAGCACTTAAAGAGTAAACACCCCGACACGAGACGAGCCGGTGAGGTGAATGTTCTCCAGCTGGAGCTAACTAGCAGTAAATCTCTTTATTCATTGTAATAATAGGTTTTAAGACTAGATATAAAAGCAACAAGTGTCTGAGCCTGTCTGATGTACAAGGGCAAATTGTTCCAAAGCTTTGGTCCAGCTACAGCAAATGCTCTTTCGCCCCTGAACAGCATGACTTCAGTTTTACTTTCATTAGAACTTAGGAAATTCAGTGCCATCCAGGCCTTAATTTCCTCAAGACACTGTAATAGAGGCGCTAACGTAGGAGTGTCTCTCCTTTTCAAAGGCAGATAGATTTGCGTGTCATCTGCATAACAATGGAAAGAGATACCAAACTTCCTGAAAATATTTCCCAGAGGGAGCAAATACAAGGCGAACAAAATAGGCCCCAAAATGGAGCCCTGGGGGACCCCACACGTAAAAGAAGCCGTTGAGGAGGCAAATTCTCCAAGGCGAACTGAGATAGTTCTTTCAGACAAATATGATTTAAACCATGCCAACGCAGTACCCTCAATACCAACACATTTTTCAAAACGTGTAATTAGCAAAGACTGTGGGATCCAGGTTAGATTTCTTGATTACTGGTTCCACTGATGCATGTTTAAAAGACTTAGGTACAACTCCCGAAGCCAGGCTGCTATTAATAATTGCAAGTACAGTAGGACCAATAGCATCAAGTGTGTCTTTTAGAAGACGTGGAGGAACAATATCCATGCAACATGAGGATAATTTCATTTCAACAAAAAACTCCCTCAGAGAGGCAAGAGACACCGGCACAAACTGATCAAAAACAGCAGGGCGCTCAGAGGAAACGGATAAAAAAGTCAAAGGGGGGAATATATTAGATCTAATAGCCTCAATCTTATCAATAAAAAAAAGTGTAAAAAATGTTCACACAACTCGGCAGAAGGCTCTAAACAAGTAGCTTGGGGAGTGTTCAGGATAGCATTAATAGTACTGAACAGCACAGCTGGCTTATGGGAATTGTTACAGATAACATTAGAGAGATACTTTGATTTCTCTAGTCTAACAGTTTTTTTATATTTAGACAAATTGTACCGTAAAATATCAAATGAGATCTGTAATTTATCCTTCTTCCAGCGGCGTTCCGCCCTTCTGCATTCCAGCCTTATAGCTCGAGTAGTAGCATTCAGCCACGGTTGAACTCTAATTTTTTCACGAATCGTCCTGAAAGGGGCAATTGTATCCAGAATATTTTGACAAGTTAAAAAGAACGATGCAGTTATTTCTTCGGTATTAAGCCCACCTGTGGGCATTAAATAATCAACTTCATTTGCATTAAAAGCTTCAGAAAATAATTGAGCAGTTGAAGGGTTAATCGCCCGACAGCGGCGTTGTGGAACAGTCACTTTGGAATCACGAGAAATACATATCTCAAATAAAACAGGCAAATGATCAGAAAAAGTGGCATCACAGACTTCGATATTACTAATAGGCAAACCATATGTCAAAACCAAATCTAGTGTGTGACCACATGTATGTGTGGGGCTAACGACAAACTGGGTTAAGTTAAGTTTGTCTGTAATGCAGCTGATAAAAAAATTTTATTCATTTTTTTATTGAAAGATAACAGAATATTTAAACAATGCTTAGAGAGCATTTGTGTGTGATTTGAGTTGGACTGAAATCTGAACTTAAAGAGAATGACCTGTTTAGTTGGCTCAAAGTTCATGAAAACAAACATTTCAAAAGTTGAAGTGATTTTCTTTTTTTATATTATAGTTAGAATATGTATAACTCATTGTTTTAAGTAATTAAAAAAGCTGAATAATCATTCCAAACTTACTGATTAGTCTGCAAAATAATCGGTGATTAGTCGATTAATCGTTCTAATAATCGTTAGATAAATCGATTATCAAAATAATCGTTTGTTGCAGCCCTACTAGTAACTGTAATTACTTTTTAAAAGTAACTTGCTCAACACTGGTTATATATATAACTGTTATATCTCGTACTAACCAATTCTTACTAGAGAATTTCATGAAGAATAAAGTCTTGTCAACTTACCGATGCTTCCCAAAGTCTGCACCTCTCAACAAATTTGATGTCAACCTAAAAAATAAAGACAATTTATTGCACATGATCATCTACAGTCTACATTTTTTAAACACTTTTTGATCAAAACTGTCAACATTGATGTTCATGGCAAGACTCTCAGAAGGAAACAAGAGACAAAATGTTTGTTTTTGGAGAAAGAGCAACATACTTTCTGGCCGTCCGATCTTCTGATTGCTTCATAGACATGATCATCATATCCCACTCTCTTTCCCACTTTATAAAGAGACTGAAAGTATTTACGTTGCAGCGTCAGTTCATGAGGAAACATTAAGGTAACTGAAAAACACACAGACACAACGTGTTAACGTACAGCATGAGACTGAACACACCAGTGCAGATCAGGAGCGAGTATGAGTGGAGATTACAAACAAAACCACAACAACAGATTCAAATGGACATGAATCCAGTGGTACGTGATACCTCTACTATAAGTAAAAGTAGCAGATATGTTCTCATTTACGTAACTGTAGCAGCAGGGGGTTGTTGCTGTTGCTATAGTGAATTGTCTCTAGAACTAAGGGTGTAGAAATCTCAGTTTACTGGCTACAAAAAACTAGACTACAGCAGAGCATGATAACTGGAGACTCACGGTCTGTGGGTTCGGCTGGCGTCGGCTCCCGTCCGGGTGTGTGTGGCTCGGCCTCGAGCGCATCAGAGGCTGGCGTCGGCTCCCGTCCGGGTGTGTGTGGCTCGGCCTCGAGCGCATCAGCGGCTGGCGTCGGCTCCCGTCCGGGTGTGTGTGGCTCGGCCTCGAGCGCATCAGAGGCTGGCGTCGGCTCCCGTCCGGGTGTGTGTGGCTCGGCCTCGAGCGCATCAGCGGCTGGCGTCGGCTCCCGTCCGGGAGTTTGTGGGCGCTTGTCATGCCCCCCTTAAGACAATTTTTTGAAGGGAAAAAATCGTTAAAGGGGTCTGCAATGTCACTGTGTCACTGCAAGTTGGCAACACTGTGTATCTCCATTTCTCCAAGTAGGGATTGGGCCATGGGTCAAACAGAAAATATGCACTTAAGGCGCGTAAAAAAAATAGTGTATTAAACACTAATAAATAATTGTTTTGTTTTTGTTGAAAAAATATGATTTAAAGTTTTCATTAATGGACTATAATTATTGCACAAATAGTATTTAGATCTCAAAATATTTAATAAATATTATTGAACTAAAATATAGAACATCTATCTATAAATTACAGGAACGTCTGTGTATGTGTGTGTGTGTCTGTTATTCGAATATCTCCCGAACTGCTAGTCCGATGGATTTCTAACTTGATGGATTTCTAACTTGACAGGTGTCTTGCTACGGGCACGAGTAAGTGCAGTGCCAAGTTTGACGTTGTTTGGATTAGAAATGCAAAAGATATCGTTAAATATACCGGTAAAAGAAGCAGAAACTGAAGTTGTGGTTTGTCGAAATAAACATTCTGACAAACACGGTCAGCTAAACATTAAGGATGTTAACTGAATCTGTAAGTCAGCTACGCTGTTTACTTCTGAATATTATATTTCATTCTGGTGCGCTTAACGTTATTTGCTACTATGTAATAGTAGCCTATCCTATTCACCAACTAAACATATCCTATTTAATGCGTTCACGGTCTCTTTCACAGCCATCATTTGTAGTAGACTGTTTGCTCAAGCGTTTTCTAGGAATTCACAGCATAGCCTGCTCCCTCAATCGTGTAGATTAATTTTCGTACATTTACGAAGTGCATGGACACGGCACTATCTCCCCTGAGGCATCAGGGCGTGCGCGTACTGAACTATCTCGACGACTGGCTG
Organism: Semotilus atromaculatus; assembly: GCA_031834385.1. Lineage (NCBI taxonomy): Eukaryota > Metazoa > Chordata > Actinopteri > Cypriniformes > Leuciscidae > Semotilus > Semotilus atromaculatus. Next base: position 1,693,477 of record JAULUF010000042.1, read on the forward strand.
ATTTTGGCCATTTGCAATGCCTGGGACTCAAAATCAATTTGGCCAAGAGCAAACTAACACCCAGCCAGAATGTGGTCTTTCTGGGCATGGTTATAGACTCTACTACTATGAGAGTGCGTCTCACAGCAGAGCGTGCACTCTCTATACAACGGCTAACAACGGCCCATGCGTGGCCCAGCTGCCCTCTGTATGTGTTTCCACCCGTTTCCATGATCCCCCAGGTCATCAAGCGGGTGAGAGAGAGCGGATGCCCAGTCCTCCTGGTGGCACAATTCTGGAAAACCAGACCTTGGGCTGTTTTGGTCCCCGTATACATGTATTAGACCCGAGAGTTCTGGTCTATTGTTAAGTTATTGGGGGTATGAGCTCAGTGGCATTATTATATATCTGATTTAGACCGGACTGTGTCTGGTCTTATCAGTCTATTATGCTTATATATATACACTCACCGGCCACTTTATTAGGTACCCCATGCTAGTAACGGGTTGGACCCCCTTTTGCCTTCAGAACTGCCTCAATTCTTCGTGGCATAGATTCAACAAGGTGCTGGAAGCATTCCTCAGGGAGTTTGGTCCATATTGACATGATGGCATCACACAGTTGCCGCAGATTTGTCGGCTGCACATCCATGATGCGAATCTCCCGTTCCACCACATCCCAAAGATGCTCTATTGGATTGAGATCTGGTGACTGTGGAGGCCATTTGAGTACAGCGAACTCATTGTCATGTTCAAGAAACCAGTCTGAGATGATTCCAGCTTTATGACATGGCGCATTATCCTGCTGAAAGTAGCCATCAGAAGTTGGGTACATTGTGGTCATAAAGGGATGGACATGGTCAGCAACAATACTCAGGTAGGCTGTGGCGTTGCAACGATGCTCAATTGGTACCAAGGGGCCCAAAGAGTGCCAAGAAAATATTCCCCACACCATGACACCACCACCACCAGCCTGAACCGTTGATACAAGGCAGGATGGATCCATGCTTTCATGTTGTAGACGCCAAATTCTGACCCTACCATCCGAATGTCGCAGCAGAAATCGAGACTCATCAGACCAGGCAACGTTTTTCCAATCTTCTATTGTCCAATTTCGATGAGCTTGTGCAAATTGTAGCCTCAGTTTCCTGTTCTTAGCTGAAAGGAGTGGCACCCGGTGTGGTCTTCTGCTGCTGTAGCCCATCTGCCTCAAAGTTCGACGTACTGTGCGTTCAGAGATGCTCTTCTGCCCACCTTGGTTGTAACGGGTGGTTATTTGAGTCACTGTTGCCCTTCTATCAGCTGGAACCAGTCTGGCCATTCTCCTCTGACCTCTGGCATCAACAAGGCATTTCCGCCCACAGAACTGCCGCTCACTGGATGTTTTTTCTTTTTCGGACCATTCTCTGTAAACCCTAGAGATGGTTGTGCGTGAAAATCCCAGTAGATTAGCAGTTTCTGAAATACTCAGACCAGCCCTTCTGGCACCAACAATCATGCCACGTTCAAAGTCACTCAAATCACCTTTCTTCCCCATACTGATGCTCGGTTTGAACTGCAGGAGATTGTCTTGACCATGTCTACATGCCTAAATGCACTGAGTTGCCGCCATGTGATTGGCTGCTTAGAAATTAAGTGTTAAGGAGCAGTTGGACAGGTGTATCTAATAAAGTGGCCGGTGAGTGTATATGTATATATATATATATATATATACACACAGTGAAGAAAATAAGTATTTAAACACCCTGCTTTTTTGCAAGTTCTCCCACTTAGAAATCATGGAGGGGTAGGGATGCGCGGTATACCGGTACTGCAAAAATACCGGTATATATTATATTTCAAACGGTACAATATCATCATTTTGTTCAATTCGGTATTTGATGCGCTGCTGTTTCGAAGGTCACCGCTAGGCGGCAGTGCGCTATCTAAACTGACGCGGGTCATGCGAAACCGGCAAACGGTGACAACAGAGGAACACGATGGATCAAACGAAGCTCATTCGAATTTCTACACGCCCGAAATGAATAAATAGAGAGAGCAGTATGAGTGAAATAAGGCATTACTTTGCCTACAAAAGTCATGAGAAAAGTAAAGAAACAGATCTCAATGCACCGCTCTGCAAACATCAAATCTGCTGAAGCACTTGACTTGTCAGTTGCTCATCTTGACTTGGTCAAAGAGTTCAGAGATCGACAGGTTAGTCCATCATTCAACTGATTTAATTTAGACTTTTATTGAACACTGAACAGCGCACATACATAACAGCTTATCAATTATATGATACGGTAAACACGAAAGCTCAAATCTGCTTGCATGACACGCTACCAATTCAGTTTAGGTCTCATCATTGTTATACCTTCAAACAAACATATATTAATTGAATTTGAATGAATAAAGAATACAAATTTGAATAATATTAATTTTAGTATTAGTGATAGTAAAATGAATGGCATAGAAGTGCCGCTGTGGCGGGCGCGCGCGCGCGAGAGAGAGAGATAAATAGTAGTAATGTGAATATTACTAATGTTACAATTAAGCTACATTTGTCAACATTCATTAGGTAACCTGACCTAACAGTATTATAGCATTTATTAATCTATATCAATCAATAATTAAATGGTGTAAAAAATTAAATATACTAATACATGTTTAGCATGTTAACATTACGTTATGCAATGCAATAAACTAATATGAACCCAAACAGTAACCAAACCAAGATGAATAATGTGATTGTTGATGCATGACAGCTATGGTTTACATGTCATTTCATTATTCTATTATTATTATTATTAGCCTATATGTGAATCTATTATTATAGATATTAACCTATTTTAATTGTATAATTTCAGGGGGGGGGGTTTAATGTACATTTTGGTACCTTTTCTTTGCGCATTTGGTAGTGGAGAGTTTCAAGCAGTGTTTTTTAAGTGTCACTTAAAATGAGACTTTGTTTGTTTGTTTTTTTTACCTGTGGTATCGATTTAGTATCGATACCGAGGTATTCAATTCTGGTATCGTACCGAAGCCAAAATTGTGGTATCGAGCCATCCCTATGGAGGGGTCTGAAATTGTCATCGTAGGTGCATGTCCACTGTGAGAGACATAATCTAAAAAAAAACATCCAGAAATCACAATGTATGATTTTTTAACTATTTATTTTTAAGATACAGCTGCAAATAAGTATTTGAACACCTGTCTATCAGCTAGAATTCTGACCCTTTAAAATGTCCACCTCCACTCCATTTATTATCCTGAATTAGATGCCCCTGTTTGAGGTCGTTAGCTGCATAAAGACCCCTGTCCACCCCATACAATCAGTAAGAATCCAACTACTAACATGGCCAAGACCAAAGAGCTGTCCAAAGACACTAGAGACAAAATTGTACACCTCCACAAGGCTGGAAAGGGCTACGGGGAAATTGCCAAGCAGCTTGGTGAAAAAAGCTCCACTGTTGGAGCAATCATTAGAAAATGGAAGAAGCTAAACATGACTGTCAATCTCCCTCGGACTGGGGCTCCATGCAAGATCTCACCTCGTGGGGTCTCAATGATCCTAAGAAAGGTGAGAAATCAGCCCAGAACTACACGGGAGGAGCTGGTCAATGACCTGAAAAGAGCTGGGACCACCGTTTCCAAGGTTACTGTTGGTAATACACTAAGACGTCATGGTTTGAAATCATGCATGGCACGGAAGGTTCCCCTGCTTAAACCAGCACATGTCAAGGCCCGTCTTAAGTTTGCCAACGACCATTTGGATGATCCAGAGGAGTCATGGGAGAAAGTCATGTGGTCAGATGAGACCAAAATAGAACTTTTTGGTCATAATTCCACTAACTGTGTTTGGAGGAAGAAGAATGATGAGTACCATCCCAAGAACACCATCCCTACTGTGAAGCATGGGGGTGGTAGCATCATGCTTTGGGGGTGTTTTTCTGCACATGGGACAGGGCGACTGCACTGTATTAAGGAGAGGATGACCGGGGCCATGTATTGCGAGATTTTGGGGAACAACCTCCTACCCTCAGTTAGAGCATTGAAGATGGGTCGAGGCTGGGTCTTCCAACATGACAATGACCCGAAGCACACAGCCAGGATAACCAAGGAGTGGCTCTGTAAGAAGCATATCAAGGTTCTGGCGTGACCTAGCCAGTCTCCAGACCTAAACCCAATAGTAAGGGTGTCGATCGAAATTAAGTCACAATCTCGATCATCGAATTCATAAATGGAATCGTCGATGCTGCCCCATGTCACATCCAGTCGTTTTGCAAAGCGGGAAAAAACACGCGTGTTGAAGTGCTGCGAGTCCTCTACCGCTACAGCTAGTTAAAATATAGCATGTTAAGTGCAGACGCAGGAGATACAGGACTTGAACCCCCTCCTCTTTCACTGAAGTCGCCGGTGTGGGACAGTGGGACTATTTGTGATTTCCAGTGAGTTATGTTGACAACGTTCACATTCGCGTTCAAAGTTCGCGCTTCAAAAAAGCCACAGTTTGCAAGCTCTGCTACTGTATGTGCGTGTACCATATTCTTCCACTTTTTAAATTAAAACTTTAAATTGACAAAAACAGCAGAACAGTATAAATCTTTATACAATAAATCTTGCATGTCACAAATAACGTGATTCTCCACCTCCACGAGTGAGACAAGTGTCGGTCATTTCTGCACCGAGTCTATTTCTGCTGCATGCGCCGAGTTAAAGTGACAGCGCACAGTTCGTGGTCAAAATGAACATGACATGAAAATGTTGTAATTTCATCATAAATGCATTTAATTAAATTCTACATTAAATACTAATATTTTTCAGTCATGTTTTTACTTTAAGACTGAGGTAAAGCAAGGAAAACATAGATGTATCTGTTAAACCGTGTTTGTTTTGTTGTGAACTTGAATGTCATCTTCTGTGAATAAGACTGCAGTTACAAAAGAGAAACTACATGACAGGTTATGTTGCTTAAGTTTCTAATTGACTGAAGATATAAGTTATTGTAACATTATTTTGTTAATAAATGTTTAAAATTTGACAATGTAGCGTGGTACATTGCGAACAAAGGTCATATATCATATTACATAAAAGTCTAGTCTAAAAATGGCATAGCAAACTGTGCTTAAAAAAAAAAAATTTAAAAATCAAGAATCGAATCGAAACCGTGACCTTAGAATAAATGTAATCGAATCGAGGATTTGGAGAATCGTGACACCCCTATCCAATAGAGAATCTTTGGAGGGAGCTCAAACTCCGTGTTTCTCAGCGACAGCCCAGAAACCTGACTGATCTAGAGAAGATCTGTGTGGAGGAGTGGGCCAAAATCCCTCCTGCAGTGTGTGCAAACCTGGTGAAAAACTACAGGAAACGTTTGACCTCTGTAATTGCAAACAAAGGCTACTGTACCAAATATTAACATTGATTTTCTCAGGTGTTCAAATACTTATTTGCAGCTGTATCTTACAAATAAATAGTTTAAAAAATCATACATTGTGATTTCTGGATTTTTTTTTTTTTAGATTATGTCTCACACAGTGGACATGCACCTACGATGACAATTTCAGACCCCTCCATGATTTCTAAGTGGGAGAACTTGCAAAATAGCAGGGTGTTCAAATACTTATTTTCTTCACTGTATATTAGGGCTGTCAGTTAAACGCGTTATTAACGGTGTTACCGCAAACCCATTTTAACGCGACAAATTTTTTTATCGCGCGATTAATGGTCTTTTTGGCCTAGCAAACTTTGGCGTTTTTTTTCACATGCTTTTGCAACAGGACGCGGCATGCACGACGCTGCGCTATGAAACCCATTCATTTCAATGGCTTGCGCTGCGCGAGGACGTTTTGTTGCTTTGTCGACCAAAGCCGAAGAGCAGCGGCGTGCACACCGCGGTCAAACTTACATTCATGAATACATTCATGAAAACAAGATAAAAATCAGAAAGATCAATTATTTTTTGTATATATATATATATATATATATATATATATATATATATATATATATATATATATATATATATATATATATATATATATATATATATATATATAGTCTACTATAAAATTAAGACATTTTTCAAATGTATAGCACAGCTGTTTAATGAGGCAGCAACATATAATAGATAGAACAGAACAAAAAAGGCTTTTAATAATCTATCATTGTGCAAAAGTATTATGATATGATTATGAAAGACTCCAATAGTGCGGCACAAAGCGCTTATGCTAGGGATGCACCGATACCACTTTTTTCAGAGTCGATCCGATACCAAAAATTCTGAGTATCGACCGATACCGATCCGATACCAGCGCAGTTCTTTTTTTTAATCAAGTAGAATTCCTATAACTCTGTGTGTTGAACTGATAATCACTCTTTTGTGTGTTAAACACAATCTACTTAATACAGACAACTTCATTATAAAGAAAAACAACAAATCCAAAAAATATATGATCATAATCTATGACAAAAATGCTATTATAAACTAGATTAGTGGATAACTCCACAATTAAATTTCATCTAGAAAAATCACGAGTGCACAATAATTGTATAAAATCTGAACATTTTGTGAAAAAAACAAACATTTAGTGGGGATCAAATAAGAGACAATAAGTTGTAGAGACTTTAAGGATGAACCAAACACAAATTAATCAAATTAATCTCTCATGGGATTCATTCAGCATTCCGGATCTGAACACCACATTCCAAAGTCACAAGACGGCTCCAAATTGTCTAGAAAACCCCCCAGAGAAGACTTTTATGGCCCCGCAGGCCCCAGAGATAAGCCTAAACAGGAAAAACGCTGTCACTGTTTCATCCTTAAGCAAGACAAAGCTGCTCAGAAACGGTGAAACGAGGCCTGACCACCAAGGGGTCTGACCACCTTTGACCTCCCTCCGCATCACCACTGCTGAGCAGGACAGAGATGTAAAACAGACCACGCTTTCATGGAACGTGAGAGACTTACACAGACTTTACATATCAAACCCATTAAAACTCACACAGAACAATGCTCAGTGGACTTATAATCAAACATCATAATTCTTGTTGTTCCTACAATTCATGTTTGTATTATGCTTAGATCACATATAAACCATGTAATTGTGATATAACTGTGTGTATGAATGAAAGAGTATCGTGCTTCCAATCAAAAGAATCGTATGCCCTTAATTCAAAAGATTGAATCAAAGCTTGATTGAAATCTGTGTAAAATGTTTTGTATGATTATAATAATCTATAATGTTTAAACTGTGGTCTCTTGTTCTCTGCTAAGTGCTGGAACCCAAGCAGATCCCAGATAACGATAAGTAGGAACTAGATCCACCTCCTAAAATTATGCCATTGTCTCATTGGTCAGAATTCTCCAAAAGAGGTTGGGCTAACTTTTAAGTTAAAGACCCGAACAAAGGAGTTAGAGGCAGTTCGGTTCAGTTCGGTTTTGAGTTCGGTCCGGGGTTGAATTAAGTCGGCGCCTCTCTCTAGCAACAGCAAGAGAGTGTTCCTGTTCATGCTTCTCTCTGAAAACAACAGAGCGTGTTCGCACGCTTACATCGACCAGACCAAATTAGACCAGCAGACAAATAACCCATCAAGATCGGGGTTAAAACAGCTCATTCAAGCCATCTAACTCGTCTTACTTTCATTTCTTCCTTTATTTTCTTTTTCGTAAAAGTCTCGGTTCAAAGTTAAGTTTTGCTGCAAAGTTTCGTTTAAACGTTTCGACTGCAAAGCCCTTCCAACTTCAAAGACTTTCATCCATCCGCCAACACACCACGTGATTGGCTGCCCAAGATATAGCAGGCACAAGGAGACCGCCAGCCAAACAACGGACCCGGGGAACCCCCTCCACACCGACGAAAAGGGAATCCCAAAGCAACGCGAACGCAAGTACCTCCAGACTCTTAACTGAACTGGTGCACTGATATAAAACTAAATAACCCGCCAAAGAAACGATAGAAGGGTTAAATTAATGATTGATGGTTCGTTCAGGTCATGTCTTATAAGTGCATATAGAAACTTGGGATTTCACTATCTCACTCTTAAAACTCATTCTTTCCTCACTCTCTTTCTTTCTGCAACTTGTATGAATCCGTGTGCGTGTGTTTGTGTTAGATATTAGTTTTATGTTTTAGGATAATCAATAAAGTCTTGTTTATATTTGAAAAGATATTTGCCTTGTGTTGTGCTTGCACATTTAATGTCTTGTACTGTCGATCTAAAGTTACCTTGCTAATACATAGTGTTTCACTATAGATTGGATATTTATATCTGTTGCCAAAGTTATAATTACGGCCCGTTCAAATTAACTCTAAACGAGTCATTTGCTCGGTTCCATAGTGATGGCAAATCGATGAATCATTTCCTTTTGAGTTAAATTGGCCTTCCGGCCCCCCCTTAAATACATTTTATGTATATTATTATTATTGTGTACATTCGTTACAAAGTGTAACACTAAATCTGGTAAAACGTTACACATTGCTCTTTGTATTGTTATAAAATACATTCATGAAAAACAAGATAACAAAAATCAATAAGATAAATAGCCTACTGTAAAATTAAGACATGTTTTAAATGTATAGCACAGCTGTTTAATGAGGCAGCAACATATGATAGATAGGACAGAACAAGAAAGGCTATTAATAATCTTTCATTGCCTCACTGTATAATGATATGAAAGGCTCTAATACAGTGCGGCACAAAGCGCTCATGCGCATCCCGAGCGCAGAATGATGCGCTTGAAGCACCACAGAGTCACAGCGCACAGCTCTTCGAGTCCGCATAGAAAAGTTCAAAGAACAAAGGAAAGACATATTGATGCGTAGTGTATTATACAGTATCTATCTATGCAATCGTTTATTGAGCCTTTTCTTTTAACAGTTTTAAATGTCAGTTACGGTGCGCGTGAAGAACAATTATAGTGCTCTGACTCTAGTGTTGTGATCTATGCTACGTTCACACCGGACGCGAATAGCGCGTCAAATTCGCGCCTAGCACGTCTAGTTATACGCTTGTACACTTTGAATACATTCGCGCGTCAAGAGCGAAATTGACGCGCGTAAAATGAAAAGTTTGAAGCGAAATATACGCGCGTCACGCGCGTCAAATTCGAAATCTGTTGGCGGCCATCTTTTTTATGTTGGTCGAGCATTTATCGAGAGAGTCACCGCTCTGTATTTGCTCTGAAAAGCAGAACAGCGGCGTACGGATGATCGTCACTGTATTTGGGTCCACCAGACCATTCGGAGGCGAACTCAGTTTGTCGAGTTTCACCATTTCCTCGCTCCAGGAGCAGCGCCTGGATGACGGCCGCTCTCAGCGGTACTTCCGCTTGTCCCGCACCCAGTCTGATGACCTGTTGTCCCGCATCGGAGCGAGGATCACCCTCGCCCTCACCAACCTAATCTGTCAAATACATATAACAGACCGGACACTATGTTGCTTGTCTTTACATTAGAATAATAATGTTTCATATAATCTAGAAATGGAATAAAAAGCATTCAATACAAGATGAATATGTCTCATATATTTAAATCAAGTTTTTATGTGACAAAATATTTGCTTTGTTGCTGCATTAGAACAGAATAGAATAGAATAGTCATTTTATTCCATTTTGTCATATTACAAAATAATGTATTATTGAGGCATCCAGCATCCAGATACTTCACCACGTGACAGCAAGCAGGCTCCTGATTGGTTAACGCGGCGCGAATTGACGCAGAAGTTCAGGCGGCAGACGCGAATTCGCGTCAAACGCGTGAATGCACAAATAGCACGAACTAAATCATTTGCGCGTAAAGGGGCTTTCACACAGGACGCGGAATGCGCTGTGCTGCGCTGCGCTATGAAACCCATTAATTTCAATGGCTTGCGCCGCGCGAAGGCGTTTTGTTGCTGCGTCGACCTGAGCGCAAGTGCAGCGGTGCGCACCATTGACGTCCTCGCGCGCATGCCGCGGTCAAAGTTCAAAATAGTTTAACTTTTGCCGCTGCGCTCTGTGACGATTACCAGCGCGGCCAATAGAAACGGGACATCCAAACAAACACGGAAATCAAAATGGACGAACGGCTAGTACTGTGTGTCGGAATTTCCCGAGCTTTATGATACAAGTTTGAGGTCGTATAGGGACATCGTCAGAAAAGCTGTGTCATGGAGACATATCTCCATTCAAGTTGGCATGTCAGGTGTGTTTAAATATATTTATATATATATATATATATATAATTTGTTCTTTTGTGTCAGCTTTAATGTTTGAATAAAAGTTTTATTCTAAAAAGAACTGAGCTCATGATTCGTGTGTTGATTTCGATGTTATAAAATGGCATAGCACAGCGCAAATCACGTTGTATCTGAAGGGCAACGCTGAACAGAGCGGCCAGCGCAGCGCATTCCGCGTCCTGTGTGAAAGCCCCTTAACGCGCTTAACGCGCCAGACGCTTCATTTGCGCCATTCGCGCGAACTTGACTCGCGCGAATGAGGCGTATTTGCGTCTACCGCGCCGCGCTCTACGCCTCATTCGCGCCGCAGGAATTTTTTACGTGCTTAACGCGTCTTTGCATTGACTTAACATTGAAATCATTCGCGCCTGACGCGCTATTCGCGTCCGGTGTGAACGTACCCGGTAGAAAGTAACAGGATTAAGTTACAGCAGTAAAGTCCAGCAAGATAAAGTTGTTTTATGCAAAACCATAGAGCTTTACCTACAGATCAAGTATAATAATATTAACATTGGATCATCTTGGAGAGAGTTTCATCGTGTTGACTGTCGTAACCGAACGCGACGCGCTGAATGAAGAATGATTGACAGTCGCAGCAGAGGGAAAAGTTTACATGATCTTGAATTTAATGACTTAAATATTCATTTCTATCTCACACTATACTATAGTATGGCTTCATATAGTATATATAGGATAAACAAGGCTTTAACACTAATGTTAAATATTTTCACACATCAAGTATCTGTATCATGTCTCATTGCAGCCTATAGGTGGTGCCAGAAAGTGGGAAAACAGGTCAAAGAAAACCTATCGGTTTTAAACCCGGTATAAATGGAGAGTTTCTCCCTGTAAAGTATTTAAGGAGTTTTACCAAAACACAGTGAGAGTCCAGCGATGATCAGAGCCAGAGCCAGAGTCAGAACCAGAGGCAGAGCCACACCGATGATCAGAGCAGAGCCTGAAAACACAAGAGAAATAATCAGAGAATATGAACCATTTGAGCTAATTTGGTTACAGACTCAAACCAATACTTTCTCCATATCTTTGTCCTTGATTCCATTTCCAACCCGTTTTCTCTTTCGTGAAATTATGTATTAAGACGACGCCGTTCTCTCTAAACAGACTTTAAACGCGAACCTGTGATAAAAGCTGATGGCGTTCGCATGGGGAAGTGCTTAGGGAAGTTGGCAAGTGCGTGTCTAAAAGTGGACTGGAACGCAGCCTTAAAGTGTGGGGGAGTATTCATCTGGCCCAATTAAAAGAACCATTTCGGCAACGAGAACGTTTCTGAGCCAAATGAAGATAAACATGTGTTCTGGTGACTGGCGTGTTTATTGAACCAATCAGATAAGAGTAAATTGAGAGTCAGTGAGACGCTCATTTGATTGGCTGATGAAGGTGGCCCCGCCCTCCTCTTCATGAGTGAGAGAATGTGCCAAAACTGGAAGTGTAAGTCGCAGGAATGCATATCCTATTTATCTTGCGTTAGCATGAAGCTGCAGTTTCACAATACATGCATTACACTTACGAATAACAGTAAAATTCTGCAGATATTGTTTTCTTACACATTAAAGGGTGATTTACACCTTTACAAATCTTCTCTTGCGCATGCAAATTTAATTTACGCTTGCAATCCTATGTACACTTTCACAAATCTTACCCTGCGCATGCGATTCTTTGACATAATTTTACCTTAACCCGTTTAATCCCAAATTTTTTCGTGCAATTTGAGTACATGCATCTTACTCCTTAGACCTCCCTAACACACAAACGTTATGCCCTCTTTGGTTTTATGTTGGTTAAGTTAGTGAAATATTAGGTTTAATACTCAGTCACAAAAGTGACCAGTGGGAAACACCATAGTCATAATTCATACACGTACCTCGAGAAGGTCCAACACACCTGATAGTTTCTGGGATACTGATAACTACACTGAACAAAATTATAAACGCAACACTTTTGCTTTTGCCCCCATTTTTCATGAGCTGGACTCAAAGATCTAAGACTTTTTCTGTACACAAAAGGGCTATTTCTCTCAAATATTCATAGTCATAATCCATCCACCTCACAGGTGTGGCATATCAAGATGCTGATATCATTTTGTTCAGTGTATGATTAACAGCCAAACAGGTCACATTTGTGACTGTTAACAAATGACGTGCACAATATATATACGCAGCAGAAGTATAATTCTCAAAATATATCAGTAGTAGACCCTTTAAAGAATATATGTACAAAATATGATAGTTCTCTCTGTTAATTAAGATGTTTTACATAGCCTACTACTCTTCTTCTAGATGTGCAAGCAGGAAGTAAACTGATCTGGGATTATGACCTTTCACACTAGTCACGTGACATTAATAGATTTTAATCAAGACAATCTATTTTTTCCATTTAAAATTTTAATTTCTTGCCCAAAGCCAATAACAATATTTTTAGACCTTCCAGAAATAAGAAAAAAGGGTTTCACTTTATTTTGATGGTCCCTTTAGCACATTCGGTTGTCTATAAGTAACGTTGCTCCCGTATGTCTAACGTTACTAACTCTCAGAGTGTTAGTTGAGTATTAATATACTGGTAGGGTTAGGGTTAGAATAAATTGACATGTAGTTGCAAAATTACTTATAGTCAGTAGAGTGTCTGTTGGAGGACCATCACAATATTAAGCAGACAGTCTTCTAATAATACTCCAATGAGAGTTACTTTAGCCTACATGCAGTTGCAAAGTTAGTTTATAGTCAATAGCACGTTCAAAAGGGACCATCAAAATAAAGTGTTACCGAAAAAAGATGTGGTCACAATCTGCCCGCTGGGATTAAACGGGTTAATAGTTAATAGCGGCGGCGTGATTAGTGATGAACCACCGGACAAATATTCCCTCTGTGTAACATTACACATAATCTTGCAAGTACAATTTTGCTTGTATTATTTAAGTAAAAATTTTGCAACCATGGTTAAATTTGTAGTTACAGTTTAACTGTTACAACAATCAAAGATAACACATAACGGTTGTAGTAAAACCATGGTTCATTGTGTACTTTAATGGTTTTACTGCAAATAAGTTACTGTGGTAAAACGATGGTTAACCAGCGCACTGGCCCGCTGGTCGTATACAGCTGGGACAATATAACAATGATGTTTTCTAGAGCTTAATTTAAAAAACAACAACAAACATTCATATATCTAGCCAAGTTTCATATATAAGTTTCACCTTACCGTTAAAGGGAATTTCGCAAGTACTGTTGTTCACGAGCACATCGTAGAGGCTCACTGGCGCAATCTTGAAGACTGCGTTTGTACACTTCAACGTTAGGATCACCTGAGTAAATCAATGTATTTTGTATATTAAATGACACCGTCTGTCAGATTATGAAACCCTTTGCTAGTGATTGATAATGGCTGTTGAACAACTCAATCGGTGACGTCACATAGAACTCGCGCTGCCTGTGACGTCACAGCAGCTGCTGCTCTGGCGGTTTTCAGTCACGTGATTGTGATGACGCGCGGAATTCAGATGGAGGGCAGGAAGTAAAGAGCGCAGTGGACGAGATGGAGGAAAGTCCGTACTGTACTACTTTAGACCAAGGCAACATTCTAATCTGAAAAATGAAGCCTACCCGGAAGTGCGATAAACTGCAATACATCGAAAATCCGCTAGGGGCAGGTCCCAAAAGGGAGCAAATGTCCATAGACCCCCATGTTAAAATGTCCGTTTTCACAGCACAAACTCATGTTTTTACAGGTTGGTCCCATGGACTTTTATTGTATTTTCCGATAGGTTCCGAGTGCCTGACAACTGTGAGGGGGGTGAATTTTTTTCTAACTCTAAACGTTAGTTTAGATCGTATTTAGATATAAAATGTATGACAAATAAGGGCGTGGTTATCTTTGATTGACAGCTTGATTGACAGCTGATAACGGGCTGCTGAAATGTGACGTCTCGGCCATGATCTGACACACACATCATACCACCTCATCCTTTCTGAACATTTGTATTGAAATATCGTACATAAAATGGGTTGCTCTGCTATAAACTGCACTAACTGACACTGTAGGAGTAAGTTAACGTTACTTCGCTCCATTTTTTTCCGGTAAGTGACATTCCACTACTATTTCACGTAGTTAGCACTATTTAGCATCAATGTTTGTGGGCAGTGGCACTGCAACAGTTAGCATTAAATCGCCCCAGATAAGTTAGCGTCCGAGGTACTTTACCCATGGTTATAACTGACGTTTGAAACACTGTAAATGCGTCTGCATATGCATATCACAACGGCTTGCAATAACTGGACCATGAACAAAAGACAGAGAGAAAATCACTCACTTATAAAACAATATTACATTTGATTATTCAGTTTCTGTTGTTAAATAAACCTAATGTAGGATAACCTAGCTGAAACCCTAAACGCTGTGCTTTACACTGATGTTAAAATAACACGTCTACAGAAAAACACGGTTCACTTTCAGATATTGTTGAGATGTTTTCTCTGTGTCACAAAAAGAATGTGAAACACGCATGTAATTTAAAATGGGCTGTACTCTTCAGCAACTTTGCAGTGAATGTAGTAGCTAGCCTAGTCGTTTTATAACGTTACAGAGAGCTGCCGCTGTTTGCCTGAAGAGCCGCGCGCGCGTCCACCGGCCAACTCAGTCTCACACAAAGTCCGCCCTTTTACCCATATATGGATTGGCCAGAAGGTGGGCGGGGTTAGGATTTCCCAAGGTTTTCAAACATGGCGCCGCCCATAAACGGCTTCGCTTCAAAACCGCTTGTCGGTACACGATCCGTTCCACCTGCACGATCCGTTCTACGCATGCGCGCAAATGATCATTGATTCTGTTTTGCGGCTGATTTTGATTTACGACACTGCACGATATGTTCCCCGTCTGTTCCACGCTCGCGTGCGTGCGTGTGTGTGTGTGTGTGTGAGAGAGAGAGAACATTTTTACTCTTAAATAAGGATACTCAAAAACGTGTAGGCCTACTTCACTAACTGTCCACCGCTGGTCTCATGTCACTTCTGTGTGTGCACATGCTTATCCAAGTCATTTCCATTGTCAGATTAAAATACTCCATAACATTTCCCCAGACTTGTTTGTAGTTCTTTCTTCATGTAAGTGCAGATAGTCTAGACAGAAATGCATAGGCTATTATGTTCCTTATTGTCTTCTGTAAACAACGTTGGAGGGATTATTTTCCTCATTCCTCATGTCCTGTTATTTTGTCTGCTATATTTGCTTCTATTAAATCCAGGCAATTGGTTGATGAAACATTTATTGAAATTAAGATACAATTGATACAAAACGAAATTCACATTTTAGAAAGGCTATACAAAACAAAACTTAAAGAAGAGGTCAAAATCCTCTCTGACCCAGTCTCCCGATATATTGCGGCATCTTGCAACACATCCCGCCTTGCTAAAACACATGTGGGCTATCCAATCTTTTGTCAAGCAACATTGTCTTTAACGAGAGACGACATTAAAAATTGCTACAAAAATGGTTGTTCTGGTGTTTCTTTGTCTGTTTGCGCCCGCAGTAGGCATATCGTGAATATGATTTTTCCATTATTTCCTGAACTAAAATGAAAAAAAAAAAATGAAAAAAAAAAATAATGACGGGTTTTCTGATTTTTTGATTGTGTGCTCAGATCAAAAATAGAAAAAAAATGAATTAGGCCGCTACTGGACTTTATATGTTTAAAATGATTTAAATGATATATGCCTACTAAGGTGTTAAATCAAAATTAAAATTAGTCTAATCGACTGGATTAGACTAATTTTAATTTTGATTTAACACCTTAGTAGGCATATATCATTAAATCATTTTAAACAGATAAAGTAACTACTATTGTGGTAACAGATTACAGCCATTTTAATAAAGGTGATAATAGCAAAATGCCTCATTCGCTTACAGTCCGACTTTTGAACTTTATTCCTTTTTATTAATATGTATTCGGGACACACACATAGGCCTACATACCTAGGGTTTAAGGAGGTCTGCGCGGGACTGTTTTTTTTTTTTTCAATCAGAGAATCGGAAAACGAGTCATTAGGCTAGGCCTATTCGTTTTTCCATTTTAGTTTAGGAAATAAATAGCCTAGTTAATGGAAAATCGTCTTTTTCATTTTTTATTTTAATTTCAGAAAACGATAGAACAAATTATATTTGTTGCAACAAATGGGCCTATTTGTAAACCGTTATTGTAAAATAAAATGCATTTCTGCCTAGACTATTTTGAAAGAACTACAAACAAGTCTGGGGAAACGTTATGGAGTATTTTTAAACTGACAATGGAAATGACTTGGAAATTACACACAGTAACACACACACACACACACACACGCACACACACACACACACACGCAGAGTGTGCTGTGTGGAACAGACGGGGAACAGACAGGGAACAGATCGTGCAGTGTCGTAAATCAAAAGCAGCGTCGCAAAACAGAATTATCATTTGCGCGCATGTGCGTTTTCTGCTGCGTCTACTACGCATGCGTAGAACGGATCGTGTACCGACACCGCTATTCAGAAAGTCTATGGGTGACGTCACAGACGCTTTGTCCATTTGTCCATTTTTTTAGACGCTATTACAAGACAAGAGAAATATATATAAAAAAAATCTAAACATATTGGACGTGATCCTTACGTTATAAAGAGGAACGATTTTTCAACTGAATTGAAAGATTTGCCATGTTTGTCTGCAGTTACAGGTAGGGCTGGGCGATTTGGGCAAAAAATTATCACGATGATTTTTTTATATCAGATATCGATAATTATCACGCTAAATGTCAAATCTTTATTTCTTTCAAGTTTAAAGGCGGATTTTTGCTCCTAAGTGAAAGTTGTAGAAACCAGGGCCCGGTTCCCCAAAACGTTCTTATCGCTAAGTATTTCTTAACCTATTCCTTAACCTCTCTCTTAAGCTTATGGCACGATTCCCGACACGTTCGTACGCTAAGTATAACTTCTGTAAGTCACACTTTCGTAAGGTTGGTCTGGACCATTCGTAAGCTCTCTCTTAGCGTTGTTTGAGCTCGAGACGCTAGTCGCCGCCACTGTGCAGTCTTTACACATCAGCGCAGTGCAGTACAAGTCAAACTATGGTCTGTTGACAATGTTGTGTCTCAACAATGATTTTATATTTTATGGACATTATAAGACTAATAATAAAATATGTTCGCAATGGATACAGGCCTATTTATGAAGTTGACTTTATTTGGTATCAGAACTAATATATGGTGGTAATTAGCCTAGGCTATTTCATAATGTCATTAAAGCGTTTAAATTGGCAATCACTTTTGATAGGCTAATTAAAATCTGGCAAACAATTTGGCTCTAAATGGCTAAGATCTATAAATGGCTAAGATCTATAAATGGGTAAGATCTATAAATGGGTAAGATCTATAAATGGGTAAGATCTATAAATGGCTAAGATCTATAAATGGCTAAGATCTATAAATGGCTAAGATCTATAAATGGCTAAGATCTATAAATGGCTAAGATCTATAAATGGCTAAGATCTATAAATGGGTAAGATCTATAAATGGGTAAGATCTATAAATGGGTAAGATCTATAAATGGGTAAGATCTATAAATGGGTAAGCATGGTGGTGTCTAGTAACTGACCAACTATGTCACATTTTTTCAAAACTCTACACACAATTCCCAAAACTTCACACACAAAATGCAAAATGCCTCACATCTCCTTCAAAAATGTCATAAACACATGTCAGAATGAAGCATTTGCATCAAATAGCAAACATTTATTTCATAATAGTGCATTTTTGGATATACCTTGTAAACATTGTTTTTCTAAATCAAAAACTCTTTGGTCATTCTTACACTTATACATTTCAATACAATGTTCTACAGTGAAAGTAATCTTCTGAGAGGGGTAACAAGTACACTGTAATCACCAATGCAATGTAGAAACAGAAAATATTTATTAGGCCAAGCATTACTGTTGTATACAGTAGCATACAACAAAACCATAAACATATGTAAACCAAAAGTATATTCTTTATAATACAGTAAAGAACACCATTGAGTGTGGGGGGGTCTCTGTCCATTGTTGGCATCCATTGTTCAAAATAGGCATTCTGACCTTTGACCTATTATAGGCTTATACTACAGTAAAGCAGTGATTGGTTAGTGATCAGTAAAGCAATTCGTGTTTGCACATATAAGGAGTGTGTGTGTGATAGGGGTGGTGAAAAAAATCGATTAACGATTAATCGCGATTATGTTATGAACGAGTATGAATCGATTATTAAATTTTAAAAAATCGATTTTTTTTTGTTGCATTATTTTCTTTTGTAAAAAATTTTATACCGAAAGTTGAACGTCACGAACACGCCCAGTTCCAGTTAGCAAGCGCGTGTAACGGCCATAGACAGTAAAAGAAACGGCCCGCGGCTCGCTCTCTCCCTCTCTCTCTCACACACACACACACACACACACACATACAGTTTGATCGCGCCCGCGGCTCGCTCTCTCTCTCTCAAACACACACACACACACGGAGTTTGATCGCGCCCGCGGCTCGCTCTCTCTCTCTCTCTCTCTCTCTCTCTCTCTCACACACACACACAGAGTTTGATCGCGCCCGCGGTTCGCGCGCTCTCTCTCTCTCACACACACACACACACACACAGTTTGATCGCGCCCGCGTCTCTCACTCTCTCTCTCTCAGTTCGATCGCGCCAACTTACAACTTGATTACTCACAAGTTAGTGTTGCATTTTGTCACTGTGTTCTACAGTACAGTATATAAGCTGAAGCTACAGTAAGTTGTTCAAAAATGTTCATTTTGTCTTCTTAATGATTAAATTGGACAATTTTCTTCTAGAAAGACAAAGGTGTTCAGGTGGAGAAAAAACTTTTTCTTTACCTTGACATGTTTTGACTGCAACCTGCAGTCTTCCTCCACCTGAACAACACCTTGTCTTTCTAGAGGAAAATTGCCCAATTTCTACAGTATGTTGGTTCTGATCTACTTTATAAAGGAAATAAGCCTTTCATTTATTTGTTATTGTTTAGTTCAACTTGATGAGTCACAACACAATGTGATGTATTCATTTCTGTGTTCTACAGAACATAAGCTACATACAAATAATTCTGAAGTTATAACTACACGACAGCAGCTGACTTTTTTTTAATACTGCAATCACTTTGTAGTGTATTTTCGTTTACTGTTGTGAAATGGAAAATCAATAATCGCTAATCGAGAATCGTTAATAATCGAAAATCGACTGTAATCGAATCGGGACTTCAATAATCGTAATCGAATCGAATCGGGAAATCAGACAGATTAACCACCCCTAGTGTGTGACCTGGTGAATAAGTGTAGCATTTCGATTGGTTGTGTTTGGAAAAGGAAAGCAAGTAAATTCCTGATAGATTTTTGTGTTTTAGGTAGAGAATTGTGTGTAGTGTTTTGAAAAAGTGTTTTATGCAATTGAAAACTGAGTCAAAGGCTGAGAAATAGCTTATGGTTTTGTAGATTTGGTGTGTAGGTTTGCACTTTGAATGAGAGGTTTCAGGGCCGGACTCATTTTCAGCCCTGGAGTTTCATGCCTTAGACCGGCCCACTTTAGTTCCCGACTGTCTATATTAAAATAATGTAATTAAAACCTCAGTATATAAGTCTGCAATAGTGCACTCTTCTGTACAGCATTGTAATTCATTGTATTTTTCAAAAATATAATTTTCTATTCAGTGCAAAAGCCGTACACAGGGTTTTATAAATACAGAGGTCCCAAAAGTGATCTTGCTCGGGGGCATATTATTTTTCCACTGTCATTGTCAAAGAACTTAGGCTATGTATATCTGTGTTAAATAGGAATCCATTGCAATAAAGTTATTCTCATTGTGGGCACAGTATGATAACAATAGGCTATTGCTCTACCTGCTCTCCTCTCTTATCTCTATCACCTTCTCTCGTTCCTCTTCTCTCAGTCTCTTTATCTTTACCTGTAAATATCCCCTACCCGAAGCTGAGCTTTGATTGATACAGTCTTTGCAAACTGATTATTTATGTCGGTCGTTTAAAACTTCTATCGTAAAACAGCTGTTTAGTTTTGCCACTTGCGTCTTATCTCGTGAAGCGTCGCGTTGGGATTCGCGCGCGGCTCGCGCTTCTGTGAACATAAATCCTGCTTTGATCAGTCATCTCAAACATTTTGACATATCACAATTTGATAATTTAATTTAATTAATAGTCTATATTTTACTGAAAACTTAAACTATGTTAAAATAGATATTACTGGAATAATTTGAGGAATGTTTCATTTGCATAGAACCTTTTTATTGTCAGAACATATCATTCATGACAAACACTTGCCAAACAGGAGAACATTTCACAAATCTGTGGTAACATTCACACATTTGTCATTTTTCCTTAACAAAATAAATATCTTTATTGGAAAATTAATTTAGTAGTTTCTGCATGTGCTAATGGGGGATATTGTTTCAAGTCTAGACACAGGTTTGTGTAATATTAATATTACATGTTTTGTCTCGAAACGCATAAATTTGACAGTGAGTTGACGGTAGTATTATCTTGAGTTAGATTTACTATGTTAAATGTATGTTCAAAAACAAAAACAGTAAGATCTGTTTAAAAAAAGTATCAACCTTATTTTTATTTGGTAAAATGTAATATTCTGACTGTTTGAGTTTTATTCAAATGAACCATTAGTCATTCAGTATTTAGATGATTTTCTCATGATGACCACCAGTGGCGGCGCTAGGGCTGGGCTGGAGCCCCGAATGTTTTCAGTAAAGCCCCGAATGTTTTTATTACCATACATTGTACGCACCATCAATGAGTTTTCATGCACAATAAAATATTTTTTATTAGAATTTAATTAATTAAATGTATCTCGACTCTCACATCTACAGTGTCCGTCAATATACGCGTTGTCATCACTGTCTATGAAGTTCAGCGTCTGTACGATCCAGCCAATGAAATTAGATATTTTGGAGCCAGGTGGTTTGTTGATGTGTAAATTAGTAAAATGGATATATCAAAAAAATATTTGTTTAAAAGGTAGTACAACACCCTCAGCCAGCACTAAAACAAGATACAACAGCTTCAGCAGGTATCTAACTTTTAATCATAGTAACTGTTTTTCAGTTCTTATTCAGTTTTAAATTGTGTCTGATTTACATCTTGATCGGCTAACAGTGGTTGCGCAGCACAGTCACACACACACGCGCGCGCGCACGCATTTTTAGAGCGTTATATGTTTGGTTAGCATGGCCTGCAGGTGTCAGGGCAACAATTCAATAAAAAAGATAATAAAAGTAAAGAAAATATTTCGCTAACGAAAATGGTTTCAAGCAAAGCATCACGGTGTTAACTGAATTAATTTGCTTGTAAACATTCACTGACCCCGCCATTCAAAAAACATTTCTTACTTTTTTTTCTAAATGAATCATCTAAAAACGAATCATCGTTTTGAACGAATCGATTGAATAAACCGACTCACTCATTAAGGCAGTGGCTTGCCGCCATCTAGTGGCAAAGTACCATTAAACTTTTTTCAATATTCATTTTTCTGAATTCCAAATTTGATATTTGATACATTAGTCTCATAAGATTATTTATGCAAATTGTAAGTGCTGTGTAAAATACATACTTTGGAGTGCATTATTGCATTTTTGTTGATGAGGGTGGATTGATGTTTCAGTTTAACTCTGTGAGACATTATGACTTTTAATTTTAATAAGCCAGAAAGATTTACCTTGTTAAAAAAAATTATATATATATATATATATATATATATATATATATATATATATATATATATACATATACATATATTTAAACATTTTATTTAGTTTAAACAAGTTTATTCCTTGTAGGGCTGACTTCTAATAGTCGAGGATTCGACGATTCGATTCGGAGAGGTCTGATTCGACTATGAACCTCATAGTCGAATAGTAGGGAAGTGTTATGCAGTGTTGGGTAAGTTACTCAAAAAATGTAATCCACTACAAATTACTAATTACTACTTTTTAAACTTGTAATTTGATTACATTACTGATTACTGCATGTAAAAAGTAATCAGATTACTAATTACTTTACTTTCAAGTTACTTTGAAAACCTATTAAAACCTGGATGCCTATTAAAACCGGATGCCCGCAAATTAGTTAAAATCTCCCGGAATCTAGAACGAGCGAGCAAGAGCACGCGTGCGAGACAGAAGAGACTGTGCTCCAAACCGTGTAGCGCGCGCACGGCGGAGAGGGAGAGAGCGAGAGACCTTGCGTGTGTGTGCCTCATGAATGCTTTCTCCGGTAATTCATTAAAGCGCATGCTCATTAACTGACGCAGCCGGCCAAACGTTATTAGAAATGCATTTTACTAAATATTTTTTTCTTAACAATACATTTGTAACGCAAGTAACTTAATTTTATTGACATCAGTAACTGTAATCAAATTACATACATTTTAAATGTTATGAGTTACATTACTGCATTATCACGAAAAGTAATTAGAATACAGTAACGCGTTACTTTGAAGTAATGGAAAATGTACCGGCATTACGTATTCTTCAGAATACAAATTATGATAAACTGTAGTCTCCACAGAACATAAAATATTCATTTTATTTTATTTTTCGTGTTCGCATTTATGAGGAAAAAACAATATTACAGACGTGAGCGCTCTGAAAGCGGCTCTAAAAGATGCTTTAAAACTTTCACAGAGACGTCAAACAGAAAGCACAAAACCTTTCTTTAAAGTGAATTTCGTTTCGTATTAATTGTATCTTAATTTTAATCAATGTTTCATCAACCAATTGCCTGGATTTAATAAATAAGAAGTAAATATAGCAGACGATAGATAACCACGAAACGGAGGTGCCGGCGCGTGAACTGGAGCTCGTCTCATAAATGAACCGAAACTCAGTGTATAAGGTATAGCCTCACAGACATGTCTACTTGTAAACAGAACAATTCAAAACCAATGAAAACAGACAGACTGCTCCGTATGAAATATGCATTTCTCTCTGGCGCGTTCACTACTGAAGATCGCGAGTCAGCACCGTCAACTTCATCTTTGTAGCCGACACTGAAGAAAGAAAACACTTCTCCTTGCTATATTTTACATTCATAATCATTACTTTTGCCGGTTCTTTGTGACAGATTGTAGGTGCTTTATTGGCAGCGCTTTATTGTTACATGAACGCGTCTCCACCGCACCCACCAGAATAGCCCTTTTTTTGTTTTGTTTTTTTGTTAAGGATTTGTTTAATGTGTGTGATTCATTTAATGGAAAGCACATTCACTGTTAGTTGTCTTGCTGTTAACTTTAAGTAAACGTAGAGCAATCAGTGTCTGCTCGTTTATTCAAACCAAGTTGTCCTATAACAGTTGAAATGGAAAAAAATCTAGCTGCTATCAAAAAAAAAAAAAAGGTTCGACTATCAGTCGACTACGGCAAAATCTAACGGATCAGATTCGACTATGAAAATCCTTAGTCGAAAACAGCCCTAATTCCTTGCATACTAATCTTTTTCAGATTTTTGCTGATAACCCTCCGGTTGTTCCATATAGATTTTGTGATCTATTGGTGAATGCAAGTAAGCGGTCTCAACATCCATCTGGTGCAAGATCAGGTTTTCTTGTGCTGCTTTCTGCATAACCACTCTCACACTCGTCATGTCAGCTGTGGGGGAGAATGTTTCATCATAGTCAGTCCCTTGTTTCTTACTGTAACCTTTTGCCACGAATCTTGCCTTGTATTTTTCAGATCCGTCAATGTCTCTTCTGACTGCGTAAACCCATCTTCCTCCAACTGGTTTTCCTGGTGGTAATTTAGTGAGTGTGAAGGTCTTGTTCTCCTCCAATGATCGCATTTCTTTGTCCATAGCATCCTTCCATTGCTTGGATTCTGTTGATGTTATGGCATCCTGGTAGGTTTGAGGTATATCACATACTGCTCTGTAGCAAAAATCTATGCATGTTTGCAGTTTGTCTTCTGCATCCTCAATTTCAAAATAAAAATTCTTCTTCACCAATCTATGTTTTTGGACTTTTTCGGTGTTACACGTAGGCTGATGTTTGCATTGCGTAGTTCCACAACTCATCTGGTAACTCACTCTCTATCGGTAAGCATCTGCTCCATCCTCTCTCCGCTGTGCCATTCTGATGTGGTGAATAAGGTGCAGATGTTTCATGTCTAATCTTATTTCTTGTCAACAGCGTTTGAAAATCTCGACTCATGAATTCAGTGCCGTTATTTGAACGAATGTACTTGATTTCTCCAAAAGGTGCAATGTCAGCTAAAAACTTTTCTGTAGCTTGTATTGTGTCAATTTTGTTTTCAAGAAGTACACGAACATAGTACCTGAATAGTCATCTGTAAACGACTGTGTATATCTGTGTCCTTCTTTGCTCTGTGTTGGCATGGGGCCGGCCAGATCCGTGTGAATTAGTTCTAGCGGTTTCTTTGCCTAGAAAGAAAGTCTGGCTCCCGGTTTCTGGTCTGAGTGAATTTTCCTTTTGTACACACTTCAAGATTCAAGATTTTTTTATTGTCATTCCACAGTACACTGTAGTACGAAATTATGTGCAAAGTTCACAGCTTAAAACAGGGTTCCCGCGGGGTCTTAAAAAGCCTTAAAAGCATTGAATTGATGAATTTGGAAATAATACCTTAAAAAGTCTTTAAAAAGTCTTAAATTTTGATGTCTGGGTCTTAAAAATTGTGCTGTATGTCAGTGTATTTCATTGACGAATATAATGACGAAAACTTTTATTCAACGACATTCTTCACTGACGAAAACGAGACGCTACCTAGATAAAACCTAATTTTGAATGACAAAAACTATGACGAAAATCATTGACTTTTTCAATCGTTGACATTTTCGTCAACGAATAAAAACTAGATGAAAATGTTAGATAGTGTCGATCTGGGAAGCGATCCAGTCAGAACTCATGTCCTGCGTGTGTGCTAGATGCACACATTTGTACTGTAAAGTGCTGATCTACCCCGTGGTCTCATAAAATGTTAAAAATGTAAACCAACCACCGCACCAACCCGAAGAGTGCAGCCGTGCACATAGACACCATACAGCGCGCGAGTACTGAACTGATGAGCTCTCTTTCGTGTCTGAATGGACAAACAACATTGCCTAAATGTCCGGTTTGGACCGTATTCATGTGAACTACGTCGGTTATGTTAAACAGTTGTATCGGGTGTGCATCAGTGCAATCGTATCCGCATATCATTGGACATAAAGTCCTAAGTCCCATTGGCCGATGTCTTAAAGTGACAGTGGCAATAAACATAATGCGGTCTGTGTCATTAATTTTGATCAAGCAACAAAATAAAAAGAGAAAAGCATTCACTGTTTGTTAATAGCTTTAATAAGTATTAATTATATTTTATTCATACAAATAATTGTCTACTTGAAAGAATAAAGGATGATGTATGTAAGTTGTTATAAAGAATGCATATATCATTAATTGAAAAGAAGACTGTGTTTTACTTTAGGAAAAGTGGTTTTATTTAATTTTAAGATATTTTTTAAAAGTCACAGTAGTTAAATCTGTATCTGTATTGCATGTTCAAACTTAAAAATCATTCATATTAATAGGTTAATGTTTTCTCCGGGAGTGTATGGGTTTGGAAATTTTAGAGAAATTCTAAATTAACGCATTACAATTTACCTAAAACCATTATATTTAAGTCGACTAAATCTACTGTAGATTTAGTTTACAGTAGTTTTTTTAGATTTTCTAAATCTAAAATCACTAAAATCTTATTGTATTTCGTCAACTAAAACTAGACTAAAACTAAAACAATTCAGATGACTAAAATATGACTAAAATTAGTTTGTCATTTTTTTAGTCAAAAGACTGAGACTAAAACCAAGTCAAAATTTGCTGTCAAAATTAACACTGCTGTATGTAACTTCTCCGTATTGTATTTTTCCTCAAAAGTTTCATTTGTCAACCACGATTATTATGATTTTCGATGTTTATTGTTCAGGGGTCTCTCAGTTCCCCATATTCCCAGCATGGAATAAGTAGCTAGCTAATGTTAAAACACAACTTAACATTGTTCGGCAAACTTTCTTGTGGCCTACTGAAATGTTTTTATTTTTCACACCTGCTTGGCTTATCATCTTTTACCCATTCCACATTTGAAAAATAAGTGAACACAAGTTGAAGGAATTTGTTTTTCTTTGCTGGTAGGGACGTGAAATAGGTATTAATTTTTTATATAAATGGTCTTAAAAAGGTCTTAAAAAGACTTGAATTTAACTTGAAGAAACCTGTAGGAACCCTGTAAAAATACAGCACAGAAATAGTAAAAAAACACAGTAGAAAAACAGAATATTAGCTACCTAATAAAAAGCTTATATGGGTATGCGGAGCATGTAGATTGATAGATATAAATATATAACATCTTAAAAAACTGTAAAAATATAAATATCTAGATACAGTTGGGAGTATAAATATCCATATTTAAGTGCATTTGAGGTGCGGTCAGAACAGATAATAATGTACATGTACATTACATGTACATGTAATATTATGTACAATAATGTACATGTGAAGAAGCTAGTTTTAAACCTTGCAGTCCTTGTTCTAAGACTGCGGTACCTCCTACCAGAGGGGAGGTTGGAAAACAGTTTGTGGCCAGGGTGAGTGGGGTCCTTGATGATGCCCTTTGCTCTTGACAGGCATCTTTTCTGGGCCAGCTCCTGAATGGTCGACAGAGTAGTCCCAATAGTCTGCTCAGCCATCCTCACCACTCTGATCAGCGCCTTTCTTTCTAAAGCTTTACAGTTCTCAAACCAAAGAGAAATGTTGCTGGTCAAAACACTTTCAATGGTGCCCCTGTAGAAAGTGGTCAGGATGGATGGACTGAGATGGGCCCTCTTCAACCGCCGAAGGAACTGCAGACGCTGGTGTGCCTTTTTGCTGAGGGAGGAGGTGTGCCGATCCCAGGACAGGTTGTCAGCCACATGAACCCCCAGGAACTTTGTTTTTTACAATCTCCACAGCAGTCCCATTGATGTGGATCGGGGCGTGCACAGGGTGATTTCTCCTGAAGTCAATCACCACATAGCTGTTCCACATAGCTCACTTTGTTTCCTCTTATCTCCATGCCTCTTACTACACCTTGTAGCTTCTGTACATCTTCATGGTTACAATGTCCAAAAATTTCATGCCAGGTTTGTAAATCATGACACACTTTGCACTGGTCAACGCTCTCTTCTATTGTTGGCAAATAGTACAAGTTTTCACTTTTGTGGATATCAAACCTGCTTCCGTTTTTGGTAATCAAGTGGCTGTCTCCTCTTTTGAAAATTATTGTCGCTTTTCCATTTGTTGCTCTTGTTACCGAGAAAATGTCATGTGGGCACGAAAGCATGTACAGTGAAGAAAATAAGTATTTGAACACCCTGCTATTTTTCAAGTTCTCCCACTTGGAAATCATGGAGGGGTCTGAAATTGTCATCGTAGGAGCATGTCCACTGTGAGAGACATAATCTAAAAAAAAAAATCCAGAAATCACAACGTATGATTTTTTAACTATTTGTAAGATACAAATAAGTATTTGAACACCTGTCTATCAGCTAGAATTCTGACCCTCAAAGACCTGTTAGTCTGCCTTTAAAATGTCCACCTCCACTCCATTTATTATCCTAAATTAGAGATGCACCTGTTTGAGGTCGTTAGCTGCATAAAGACCCCTGTCCACCCCATACAATCAGTAAGAATCCAACTACTAACATGGCCAAGACCAAAGAGCTGTCCAAAGACACTAGAGACAAAATTGTACACCTCCACAAGGCTGGAAAGGGCTACGGGGAAATTGCCAAGCAGCTTGGTGAAAAAAGCTCCACTGTTGGAGCAATCATTAGAAAATGGAAGAAGCTAAACATGACTGTCAATCTCCCTCGGACTGGGGCTCCATGCAAGATCTCACCTCGTGGGGTCTCAATGATCCTAAGAAAGGTGAGAAATCAGCCCAGAACTACACGGGAGGAGCTGGTCAATGACCTGAAAAGAGCTGGGACCACCGTTTCCAAGGTTACTGTTGGTAATACACTAAGACGTCATGGTTTGAAATCATGCATGGCACGGAAGGTTCCCCTGCTTAAACCAGCACATGTCAAGGCCCGTCTTAAGTTTTCCAATGACCATTTGGATGATCCAGAGGAGTCATGGGAGAAAGTCATGTGGTCAGATGAGACCAAAATAGAACTTTTTGGTCATAATTCCACTAACCGTGTTTGGAGGAAGAAGAATGATGAGAACCATCCCAAGAACACCATCCCTACTGTGAAGCATGGGGGTGGTAGCATCATGCTTTGGGGGTGTTTTTCTGCACATGGGACAGGGCGACTGCACTGTATTAAGGAGAGGATGACCGGGGCCATGTATTGCGAGATTTTGGGGAACAACCTCCTTCCCTCAGTTAGAGCATTGAAGATGGGTCGAGGCTGGGTCTTCCAACATGACAATGACCCGAAGTACACAGCCAGGATAACCAAGGAGTGGCTCTGTAAGAAGCATATCAAGGTTCTGGCGTGGCCTAGCCAGTCTCCAGACCTAAACCCAATAGAGAATCTTTGGAGGGAGCTCAAACTCCGTGTTTCTCAGCGACAGCCCAGAAACCTGACTGATCTAGAGAAGATCTGTGTGGAGGAGTGGGCCAAAATCCCTCCTGCAGTGTGTGCAAACCTGGTGAAAAACTACAGGAAACGTTTGATCTCTGTAATTGCAAACAAAGGCTACTGTACCAAATATTAACATTGATTTTCTCAGGTGTTCAAATACTTATTTGCCGCTGTATCTTACAAATAAATAGTTAAAAAATCATACATTGTGATTTCTGGATTTCTTTTTTTAGATTATGTCTCTCACAGTGGACATGCACCTACGATGACAATTTCAGACCCCTCCATGATTTCTAAGTGGGAGAACTTGCAAAATAGCAGGGTGTTCAAATACTTATTTTCTTCACTGTATAGTGTGTCCCGTAGCTGTACAGTGTGCTGTTTTCCAGCGTCATCTAAGAGATAAATCACTGCCGTTCCTCTTTGTTGCGCCATTCCGCTGCTCTTCATTCCGTCGGCTAATTCCACCGAATGAGTCTCTGGTTGAAATGAGCTATCAAAACTTCTGAACTTTCTGATGTCGCTCACAATATGAGATGTTGCTCCAGCGTCTACCATGATGCCTTTCATCTTTACTTTGTTTCACTAGTTCACACTTACATATAATTAGATAGAGGAAGTTTAATGCATATTTGGCGTGCTGTCTGGGGGAAGGGCTTTGAGCTCGGAATTCGGCCCAAACCCATAGTACTACCCCATAAAAGCCAGATAAACTCGGGACAGCACTTGTAAAATTATGCGGAATTAACCCCCCAAAAAAGTTAAGGGCACGCGAAGGTATCTGAAAAGTTAGATAGTGCTTCCAGCGCTTCGGAAGGGGGACAGAACCCGGCCCACGAACGGGGAGCCATCACTGCATACGAAACGGGGGAGCCTGCAATTGTAAAAAAATACACTGTATGTTAGATATACTTATTGAAGCTGGCGTGAATACGGCGAGCCAGAAATTGTTTTGAAAAGTGGTTTGGGGAGTGACAATGAATGGAGTGCAACAGGTGATGGGAATTAACAAATTAATTGGTTAGTGCTTGGTGAGCGTTTCTGATGTGAAAGCAGCTGGATCTGATGTAGGTATTGAAAGCTTCAGATGACCAGCGACCGAGGGTTTGAATTTGTTGCTGGGAGAGGCCTTTTTGTGCGGCTGTGGTTGCTGCTCTGATGCGAAAAGAATGGCTTGAAAATTTGTTTGCTGTGATGCCGGATTTGATGAGGACTGCTTTGAGATGTTTTTGGAACCAGAATCTTGTGACTGGATGATTGGAGTCGTCTGCGAAGAGTGGATCGAGAGGGGATTTGAGCATAGAACGTTTATACTGTAGGTAATTTAGCAGAGAATGGTACAGCTGAATGGGAGTTGGCAGATTAAAAATGTAAATAAAGTGACCTTTTTTAGCTCGATCGGTTTTACTTTGTTTGATGAAAAAAGATAAAGTTTCGTTATCTACAATCTGTAAATCTGAAAATGTAGGGTGAATATTTGAGGCGAAATTAGATGTGATGGTCAATTCGGAGCAGCGGAGAAAACTGAAGAAAGCTAGGATAAACATAGCTTCTAGTGTGCAGCCGGTGTTGGTGGAGTGGTATCCGAGACGGAGTGATGAAATACATTTGGTGAGTATGTCGATTGTAATGGGTTGTCTGGTATCTGGGAGAGTGGGATGAGTTCTTTGAATTCCTTTAATGAGAAGGGACGTTTGAGAGTTATTAATGGAAGGGGCGGGCCTACCGTAAACTAATTTTTGAAAGAATTGAATGCCACTCAGATAGCTTTTTATGGATCCGGCTTGGAGACCTTTAACTCTATTGAGGTGAGATATGAATGAAGTAACGGTTAGAAGAGAAAATTCGGGAAACGGCAGGTTGTAAGAGAGGTGAAATGATTTGAAAGATTTCCACGCAGTGTAATATGTTTGGAGTGTTCTGGGTGAAACTGCTTGGAGGATGGAAATGATGGACGAGTCCAGAAGGGATTTTAGCGGATGGTTTATGGGAAGATTAGTTGAGAATAATGAGGTACTGGGGTTGGAATGGGGTCCGCTTCTGGTACCAGCATCCTGAATTTCTGAAAAGAGAAACGGGAGAGAGAGTCAGTGATTTGGTTGAGAGCACCTGGGACATGTTTTGCATTAATTATGAACTGATCGCAGGCGGAGATCCAGATGAGGCGTCTGAGGAGTGGCATTAATGCAGGTGAGCGAGAACGACCTCTGTTAATTCAGTGAACGGTTGCTTCGTTGTCGCAATGAACTTGAATGCTTTTGGATGACCACTGTATCCCCCATAGGGAAGCTGCGACAACGATCGGGTAGAGCTCGAAAAGGGCAGAGGAGGCTGAAGACTGGGGAGTGTCTAGTAGCTGGGGGGCCAGGGAGACGCGAACCAGCGACCTTGGTAATAACCTCCGAAGCCGATCGAGGGAGCTGCATCTGTGAACAATTTGATATCAAGGGGGAGGGAGATGAAGTCATCGTAGAAAAAAGTTAAGCTGTTCCACTGGTTAAGGAAAGTTATCCATAATTTTAGCTAATTTGTGCACTCGCAAGATAAGATAATTTGGTCTTCCAATGCGGGAACGGACAACGAGAGGGCGAGGAGATGCATGATGAAAGGGCACCTTGCGGAATAATTCGCATAGCATAGTTTAGGTGGCCAAGTAGCGAGAGGAGTTTGGAACAATTTGGGCAGTCTGAAAGATTGGACGCGATTAGAATTATTCGATCTATTTCGATAAATGTTTTCGAGTCCAGATTGATGCCTAAGAGCTCTATGGATGTAGTTGGCCACGTTGTTTTCTCCGGAATCGGAATCCCTAGCTCGGCGAAAACTTTTTTCAGCGTGAAGAGGTGTCCCGCGGGGATGGCGTTGTGAGGTGAAATGATTAAGAAATCATAGAGCAGATGGAGATGGAAAGGAATTGCGTAATTGTTGGAGAGGATCCAACATATGTCTTCTGATAGAGTGTTGAAGATTTTAGGACTGCTTTTGCAACCGAAAGTTTTGCACCAGTTCACGCCGAAGAAATGCCACGAATCTGGGTGGATTGGCATTACTTTAAAAGCGGAAGTGATATCTACTGCTGCCAGCCAAGCGCCGCGACCGGCTATTTTGATCATAGTTATGGCTTGTTCGATGTCGTGGTAGTTAAGAGAATACACTTCAAGGTGGATAAGACTATTAATGCTTGGCTATGGAGAGTCATGAGGGGCTGAGAGATCTATTATTAAACGATTTTTCCCTGAAAAATTTCTGTTGAACGGGGGGCCTCGAACGGACCGATCATGAACCCTGATTCTATTTCTTTTTTAATTTGATTGTCTATTACTTCAGTCTCTGCTAAAGAGGACTGAAGATTATTGGAGATGATGTTTTGCGTGGGCTGACATTCTACGCCGGGTTTAAAACCTAGGTTGAGACCAGACAGCAGGTACATCTGCAGACGTGGAGATAGCGACAGCGTTGTCTTAGGTATTTCCCCTTGTTGAAATTATTGGAAAGTGCCTGTTGGAAGCTACATATGGTGCTCTGTTTGAAAAATCTTTACCAGAAGAGTGATCCACTCTTGCCGGTCGCGGAACGTAACCTGTGGATTTGGTGGGGTTGTGCACTGGGCCGGGAGGAATCGAGGGATTAATTTGAGGGCATGCCATGGTGGCATGGTTTACGGACCTGCAAATTGCGCAAGAGATGTTTCGGCACCCGAGAAAAACTCGATTATGGAGATCAGAGTCCAACGCTCCCCAGTAAGGACACTGATTCCATTGAGAAATACGGGCGGATCTTTAGCAGAAAACAACTTGTGGTAAGTGAAAAAATTACTACCCCCATAAGACAGTGTGAGCTCTCCTATGATAGAAAGGTAATCGTTCAGCTTGCGCCGTCTATGGGGAAAAGCAGAGCATATAACTTCGGTATAACGGTTAAAAGGAATACAAAATTCGGCCAACGACAGTGTGTGAGATGAAACCTGCGTGTTATTTTTTAAAGTGATGAATATGTCGCCTGACGATTGGATTCTGACATGGGGAACATTGACAGGAGAGAGCCCAAGTCTACATCCGCACCTGCGAGGATTTGAGCTGTGATGGTGTTCGTTACTGGCGGAGGTTCTGTGGCGACGGCGTTTGGAGGGGCTGGTTGAGCAGTAGCTGAATAGAGAGAGAAGTGAGATCGAGCGAGAAGAGGGTTGATAGGAGGGAGGCCGGTGCTGAGATCGGTTGCGGAGGCATCCTCGCGCAAGTGTCAGCCCCCGGTACCGGTGGAGGAGGAAAGAAATGAGCATGATGAGGAAGGGGAAGAAAATGCGATGGCGCTTGACCGGCTAACGGAGGCATCCTCACGCAAGTGTCAGCCCCCGGTACTCGTGGAGGAGGAAAGAAATGAGCATGGTGAGGATAGGAAAGAAAATGCAACGGCGCTTGACCGGCTAACGGAGGCATCCTCACGCTAAGGAAAGAGGTAACGTTAGAAGGGAGAGGGAACGTTTGAGAAGCTGATGTGTAATTGGTGTTGCAGGGATCTGGAGCGTGCGGTGCCACGTGGGAGGGGCTGAAGAGAAGAGTTGACCTGGAAGAGATTGAAGTCCTTCCGGGACTGGCTCTGGGGCGCGGCCCAGGCTGGCGGAAGGTCTGCGGCGACGTGGCGCGTGGGCGGGGCCCGGCACTATTTGTGAGGAAGGTGAATGCTTGTAGCCTGTAGCTGTGCGGACTGCTAGTAGCCTGTCCACTTTTAAATCATTGCTGAAGACTCATTTGTTTGAAGTAGCTTTTGGCACAGGGGAGCCGCCTTGATGAACGTTGTATTCTATGTGTACCTTTATTTTTGCATTTGTTATTCATTGTTTTTATTGTATCAGTCTGTGTCTAATATTTTTTACTGTGAAGTACTTTGGTAGGCCCTGGCCTTGGAAATGTGCTATATAAATAAACATGACATTGACATTGACATTGACATGATGACACGAGGGCGGAGTCAAATGCTGAGACACTTGTCGTGAGACAGAAGGTGGGGAAAAGCTTTATTTATACTGGCTTCCTCTTGAGCTGATTGGTTGATTACCTGAACATGCTCCTCCCGAACTTTGTTACATAAAACTTCATTTAGTGCATATGTTTACCGATGTGGAAATGACAATTATCGATAATTTTTTGATTATCGATCAACAAATCTTTTTCCATGTGACTTCAAATGTTGTGAAAAACTAGTTTAGAAAAACTTTTTTGTCGAGAAAAAGTGTTTTAAAGCACATAAATATGGTGTCACATGACAGAAGCTGTATTTGTCGATCCTGTTAAAGCACCGGTAAAAAGGCTCATAATATTCATATAATTTAATTGTTTATTAAATTATTTTATCACTATCGGTAAGAATAATACATGTTACCTCTCAAACATCATTCTTCCTTATTTTTGTAATTTTGTCTGTTTTTTATAATCTAAAAAAGTTAAACAGAAAAATAGCCTAATATCTGCACCCGTTTCTGGATATTGCTTAATCAAGTTGATCTAAATAACGGTCTTTATAACGAAGTACAAAAAATCATGACAATTGTTAATAAAAATATTTTTTGTATACAATTTAATAATATATAATAACGTGTTGTTTGAAAATGAAAAAAAAAGATGATGAAAAAGAAAGATAAAATAAACAACATTATTTCCATGACTTAAACCCTAATTATCAACCCAAACAATTAATCTTTCACTCTGAGCATTAAATCAGATAATCACATATTTATTTATTTAAAACACATAGTTCAAGGAATCATCAGCAAGAACATTTTACATCCATTTATTCCAATAAACAAATGATCATTTCACCGATTCATTTAGTCTCATGAAAATGTGCAGAATTTACTGCTTCAGTGATTTGATGTAATACAAGAAAAAATATATAATCATATATAATTATGATCCAAAAAAGTTAGAAATTAATAAACACACATTGACTGAAATAATCAGGTAAATGTCAGTTCCCCATCGTTGTCACTCCGAGTTCCATCGGATGACGACGAATGGGGTTTCGCTTAGAAAGCTTATCAACTTCGAGTATTACAAAACGAGCCAATGGGCCGGTCATTCCGCCTCGCTGCCCCACCGACGGGACGTCTGTGGTTCGCATGACCCCTCTGGTTCAGTTCTTGGGAGCCTGGCTTGAGCTTCCCCACCTGTCCCGCTGGGTTGCCCAAACTATCAGGCTCGGCTATGCGATTCAGTTCGCGCGGTCTCCTCCCCACTTCAGGGGAGTCCACTCCACTTTGGTCGGTGGCAATGCCCCCATCATGAGAGCAGAGGTTGCTACCCTACTGACGAAGGGTGCGATCGAGACTGTCCCTCCAGCCGAAATGAGGTCTGGCTTTTACAGCCCCTACTTCATTGTCCCGAAGAAATCCGGTGGGTTACGGCCAATCCTGGACCTGCGCGTTCTGAACCGCTCCCTTCACAGGCTGCCGTTCAAGATGCTCACAGCCAAACGCATTTTTGAATGTGTGCGGCCCCAGGACTGGTTTGCAGCGATTGACCTGAAGGACGCCTACTTTCATGTCTCGATTCTCCCTCGACACAGACCGTTCCTTCGGTTTGCTTTCGAGGGGCAGGCATACCAGTACGCGGTTCTCCCATTAGGGCTAGCCCTGTCTCTTTGCGTCTTCACGAAGGTCGTCGAGGCAGCCCTTGTTCCCCTTCGCGAACACGGGGTTCGCATCCTGAACTATCTCGACGACTGGCTGATCCTAGCTCCCCCTCGAGACCAGGTTTGCGAACACAGGGACCTGGTGCTCTGGCACTTAGCTCGTTTGGGCCTTTGGGTCAACTGGGAGAAGAGCAAACTTTGCCCCGAGCAGAGGATCTCTTTTCTCGGTATGGACATCGACTCGGTCGCCATGTCCGCGCAGCTTACGAGCGAGCGCGCTCAGTCGCTGCTGACTTGCCTGAGACAATTTGAGGGCAAGAGTGCGGTTCCACTGAAACTATTTCAGAGGCTCCTGGGGAATATGGCATCTGCAGCCGTGGCGCCGCTGCTCGGATTGCTTCATATGAGACCGCTTCAGCTATGGCTTCGAGTCCCGAGGTGGGCATGGCAACACGGCACCCTCCGAGTACCAGTTAACCACACCTCAGGCATCTGCTAATTTTGGGGACTAATTGGCCTGATTTTAGTAAACTATTGGGGACTCTGTGTGCGGATGCAAAAAAGAGTTCAGGGAAAGACAGCGGTGGTACAGGTAGGAGAGGCTGAGCCGGGACCACTGGGTGCTGCTGCAGGGGAACAGAGCTCTCTGGAAAGAACCAATCTCATAGAGCACAATGATTTTCCCCTGGAGCAGTCCCAGGATGAAACGCTGAAAAATGCTTTTGACCAGGTCCGCTCTATCGACGGCCAGCTTCTTCACCCAGATAAACTGCTCTCTTATCCCTATTTTTCTATATTAAAAGATAAGTTGTATCGGGTGACCCAAGACGCCCTGTCAAAACAAGATACAACTCAGTTGTTGATACCCAAAAGCCACCAGGAAATGCTTTTCCAGGTGGCTCACTGTAACCCAATGGCCGGGCATTTAGGACAAACGGTGACACTAAACCGTCTCATGGCCCGGTTCTTCTGGCTGGGCATACAAGAGAACATGCGCAAGTGGTGCGCGTCTTGTCGTGAATGTCAGTTGGTAAATCCACCGGCCAACCCAAAAGCACCTTTGTGCCCACTTCCCTCAATGCAGGTCCCCTTCGAACGAATTGGTACGGACCTCACCGGGCCATTAGAACGGTCAGCATGGGGCCACCGCTTTGCTTTAGTCCTGGTGGATTACGCAACGCGGTACCCGAAAGCAGTGCCGCTCCGCAGTATTTCCGCCAAAAGTGTTGCGGCCGCACTGTTTTCATTAATCTCCCGGGTGGGAATCCCTAAAGAGATTCTCACCGATCAAGGCACAGCGTTTATGTCACGTACTAATTGCGAACTTTACGAATTGTTGGGCATTAAATCGATTCGCACCAGCATCTATCACCCACAAACAGACAGGCTGGTGGAACGATTTAATCGCACGTTGAAAACCATGATTCGTAAGTTTGTACAGGAGGACGCCAAAAATTGGGATAAATGGTTAGAACCCCTCTTGTTCGCTGTACGCAAGGTTCCGCAAGCCTCCACGGGGTTTTCCCCCTTTGAACTTCTCTACGGGCGTCAGCCCCGCGGGGTGTTGGACGTCCTTCGGGAGACTTGGGAGGACGGACCTTCAGCTAGTAAAAACGAAATTCAGTATGTCCTGGAACTGAGAACAAAACTCCACACCTTGGGGCGGCTATCAATGGAGAATTTGTTACAGGCCCAGGACAGACAAAGTCGGCTGTACAACAGGGGGGATAGACTTCATCAGTTTGCACCAGGAGATAAAGTGCTTGTATTGCTCCCAACTTCTAGTTCAAAATTACTTGCAAAGTGGCAAGGGTCCTTCAAGGTCACACGGCGAATTGGGAATCTCAACTATGAGGTAATTCGAACATATAGGGACGGGGCACATCAAATTTATCACCTCAACCTCCTCAAAAGGTGGTCTGAGGCGGAATCAGTGATGCTGGCGACGGTGGTGAGCAGGGAGGAGGATCTCGGGCCAGAGGCGAGCCTAAAATCCCAATCTCTCGCCCTGGCCCCTGGTGGAGACCACCTCTGACCCTCCCAGCTCACTGTTGTGAGAAATCTCCAAACTGAATTTGCTGATGTTCTCGTCCCTGCCTGGTCGAACGGACCTCATTCAGCACCACGTTGAGACAGAGCCGGGCGTGGTGGTGCGCAGTCGGCCGTATCGCTTGCCTGAACACAAGAAAAAGGTAGTTCAGAGTGAATTAGAGGCAATGCTAGACATGGGGGTAATAGAAGAGTCCAACAGTGACTAGGCGAGCCCGATGGCTCGATCCGATTTTGTGTGGACTATCGCAAGGTGAATGCAGTGTCAAAATTTGATGCTTATCCAATGCCATTGGTTGACGAATGCTTGATTGGTTGGGCACTGCTGGCTTTTATTCGACGCTGGACTTAACAAAAGGGTATTGGCAGATCCCCTTATCTCCCATGACCAAAGAAAAAACAGCTTTCACTACGCCGTTTGGATTACACCAATTTGTCACCCTTCCTTTCGGCTTGTTCGGGGCTCCGGCGACCTTTCAGAGTCTGATGGACAGAATTCTCCGGCCGCATGCTGCATATGCCGCTGCCTACATCATCATCTATAGTAACGACTGGCAGCGTCATATGCAGCATTTGCGGGCTGTCCTGAAGACGCTGAGAAGGGCGGGGCTCATGGCCAACCCAAAAGAGTGTGCAGTTGGGCGAGTGGAAGTTAGATATCTGGGCTTGTACTTGGGGCATGGACAGGTGCGTCCTCAAATTGATTAAACGGCAGCAGTTGCGACCTGTCCGAGTCCCAAGACCAAAAAGGAGGTTAGACAGTTCCTAGGGCTGGCGGGATATTATAGAAGGTTTGTGCCTAATTCCTAACCTAATTGCCTAACCCTAACCTCAAGTAGACTTTGCTAGCCCGCTGACTGATCTAACTAAAAAGGAAGATATGGTCCAGTGGACAGAGCAGTGCCAGCAGGCTTTTACTCAGATAAAGGCTGCTCTGTGTGGCGGACCACTTTTGCATGCTCCTAACTTTGCTCTCCCTTTTCTTCTACAGACCGACGCATCGGACAGGGTGGAGGGTGAAGAGCGCCCGGTGCTGTACATCAGTCGTAAGCTCTCTAAGAGAGAGACGATGTACAGCACCATAGAGAAGGAGTGTCTGGCCATCAGATGGGCCGTTCACCCTCCGCTACTACCTCTTGGGACGGGAGTTCACCCTCTGTTCGGACCACGCTCCCCTGCAGTGGCTGAACACCTGTGTCTGATTGCAGTAATTGGCGTGGAGAGACCGCATATAAGCCGGCGGGAAGGAGAGAACAAAGAGAGAGAATTGGACTGAGACTGTGCGTGGGACTGTTGCCTGAGAGACTGTGGGAGAATTTAGAGAAAGAGACCGTCTTGAGTTTATTGAATGTTCAACGCTGTGTTGCTGTGACGACACAGTGATTGCGCTACTGTACGCCTCTTTTTGTTTATTTATTTTTGTTTGAATAAAAACCACAAGTCCCAGTCAAGCCGACCCCTGTCTTCTTCCTTCCACCCACGCTACACGTGAACCTCATCACAGAGGGTTACATACGTAACCGAGACGTTATCCTGAAAGCACGAATGCTAAAAAACTCTGAGTCTAATTGTGTGAAGTGGAATATAAATGAAAACTTCATGTTTATTGATCTGAGAGATGCTGTAGTGCTGGATATCAGTCATGTGATCATCACGGCCCAATCACAGCCAGCGTACTGACACTCAGATCAACAGCACTCTTACTCATGTGATCATCACGGCCCAATCCCAGTCCCCATACTGATACTCAGATCAACAGCACTCTTACTCATGAGATCTGGATTAAACATGGAAACATGATGAGATCAGGAAGATCCAGATCTACAGGAGTGACGTTTACTGACTATTGACCGGAAAGATCCTCAGAGAGCCAGAAAAACACCAGAAGTATGGAAAGAGTGTGTGAGTGAAGGAAGTTGTGAATGTGAGTAGATGTGTGTTAGTTACAGGATCAGAGAATGACACCGTTCCTCCATTATAGTCCAGATTCACTCTCACACGATTAAGCTTCCGTTTAACACAAAAACCAGAACCTGAAGACCGTCCGCACTGATGATACTGCACACTCCAGACATCAGTGTTGAAGAAACAGTCTCCCTTCCTCTGGTTTGATGCTGTAGTTACTCCAAGAGTCCAGCATTCACTCTGTTTAACCTCCACATCCCAGCAGTGTGTTCCTGAGTTAAAGCCCTCTGAACCCAGAACACACACTTCACAGTCAAATCTCTCTGGATTATCAGGAAGAGTTTGATAGTTCCCGCTGTTACTCACACTGGTCAGATCATCAGACAGGACGAGCCATGGATTCGCAGTGTTTGGATCCAGAATCACAGGAGCTGATGAGACACAATACACAGATGTGTTACGTTCCATGTGTGTTTTGTATTTTGTATTGTTTTGTATACTATGTTTTTGTTAGTTAGTTGAAGAGTGATTGCCATCCACTGTATCTTTTCTGTTTTAGTCAGTGTAGTTTATTTAAGGCGTTGCAGACGCTGAAGATACCGCGTTTGTTTCTGCATGTTTCTTTTGGTCGGTAGTTTTAGAGGTTTGGGTTAAATAGTTATGGAGATTTTCTTTTGATTGTTTCATTGATTATGCGACACTCTTGTTTTCTTGGATATCTGTTTATTTGTTTTTCTTTTATATTTATAATATATTTTGATAACTCATTGCACCTTTTCAATTTAAACAGACTAACATAATTTTTTCTGCTTCTTTGTTGTTTTTTTTCACACTTATATCTCACTTAAATGTTGCGCAATCATCGTGTTAACATCTTCAAGCATGTAACAAAATACTTTCATATAATGATCAAGAGTGAACCCAACACAGATTATGAACCCAACACAGATTATTATGAACCAACACAGATTATTATGAACCCAACGCAGATTATTATGAACCCAACACAGATTATTATGAACCAACACAGATTATGAACCCAACACAGATTATTATGGACCCAACACAGATTATGAACCCAACACAGATTATTATGGACCCAACACAGATTATTATGAACCCAACACAGATTATTATGAACCCAACACAGATTATTATGAACCAACACAGATTATTATGAACCCAACACAGATTATTATGGACCCAACACAGATTATTATGAACCCAACGCAGATTATTATGAACCCAACGCAGATTATTATGAACCCAACACAGATTATTATGAACCCAACACAGATTATTATGAACCCAACGCAGATTATTATGAACCCAACACAGATTATTATGAACCCAACACAGATTATTATGAACCAACACAGATTATTATGAACCCAACACAGATTATTATGAACCAGATTATTATGAACCCGACGCAGATTATTATGAACCCAACACAGATTATTATGAACCCAACACATATTATTATGAACCCAACACAGATTATTATGAACCCGACGCAGATTATTATGAACCCGACGCAGATTATTATGAACCCGACGCAGATTATTATGAACCCAACACAGATTATTATGAACCCAACACAGATTATTATGAATTATGACACTCGTCCTGTTGATCAAACACATGTTCCTCTGATCACTGTCAGTGCTGTTATTAGTTTAACACTCGTTTTTATCATCAACGTTTAACGGCAACAACTAGAAACATTAAATATGAGTTTCAGACATTTGTGTCCTTTAAGAGAAACTGATACTTTGGGAAAATTAAACAATAAATCAATGAGATCTGTTGATATTTATGCTTTAGTTTAGATAAAGAACTGTAAGTGTGTGTCTGATCTTCATCTGATCATCTTCATTTCATTGCCTCTTTATAGTCTGTGTTTTGTTTTAAATGTGTTGATTCACTGTAAAAAACTTAACTCATTATTTTGTGTTATCTTTTTGCATGGTTTTTTTTTAGTTTAACTAACTTATTTCGAAAAGTTAAGGACAAGAAAAACTTAAAATTTCTTGTTGTCTGGACAATCGAGTTATCTCGACAAAAAAATATAAGTTGAAATAACTAAATTGCTAAAATATTTTTTACAGTGTTCTGACTGTCTGTTGTGTTTGATTTACAATCATGAATCACCTTCAACACTTCCTATTTATGCCCTAGCAACCATTGTCGAGCACCCTAGCAACCCAAATCCAAAGAGGGATATCTTCTAATCTGAATGTCATAGAGGAGTTGTGGTTGGTTTATATCATTCATACTGGCAAGCAGCCTTTGAAGTAACATCATTAGCAGCTGCCAAGCAACTCCCTAGCAACTAAACAGAGTACCCTAGCAACTGTTCAGCAAGACCTAAATCTCTGCACCAGAACATCGTAGAGACATGGGGGTTGGCTCCTTTGACTAATTCTAGCAACCAGGACTTCCATCATGCTACACATGCTAGCAGAATAGCTACATGCTAATAGCGATTAACTAAGTGTTAAAACATGTCAACAATGCTACCTAAAACGCAGTAGCAGCATGCTAACATGTCAATCATTCTAGCATCATGTTAATCAAATTAGCATCTTGCAAAAACATGTTAGCAACATGGTGATTGTGTTAGCATCATGATAAGAACATGCTAATGGTGTAAATAACATGATAAATGTGTTAGCATAATGTTAGCAAAATGCTAATTGTGTTAACATCTGCCCAGTGCCAAGTTTTGCCATTGCAAGCACCTCTTACTTTTTCTTAAGGAAATATACATTCTAGTTATAATTATTATTATCTATCTATCTATCAGTTTGTGTCATGAAGAGCCTCTAACTCTCCACCCCTCCATCATGTCCCGCTCAGATCTCCTGCCGTCAGACTCACTGTGTTGGACGATGTCCTGCATCTTCTTCCAGACTCTGAACGGCAGGTTGCCCAAGTATCGTGGCACATGAATCAGAGCTCCAGAAGCCTTCTGTGGATCCGGCCGTGAGCTCTGGACTCTGGAAGAACATTCAGGAGTCAGAACTGCAGTGGCTTTGGATCAGAACCAGAGAGACCAGAGACAGGAGCAGATCACTCACCTTTTCATCGAGACTGGAAAGTCCTGCAGAACAAACACACCATTATTACACCACACTGTTGCCTTTGGCTTGCTCAGTTGGGGATATTCAAATTAATTAACCAATCATTAATACCATAGATCAGCCCTACCAACCGTGGAGGTTGAACATTGTTATGTTGTTTTGATTGATACTGTGAAGCTGCTTTGGTGCAATCTATGCTGTGAAAAGTGCTATATAAATATACTTGACTTGACTTATCATCAAGAACTCAATCAACCAACCAATGATCAACCAATGATCTGAGATCAGACCTTCAGAAAGCGGACGTCAGTGGCTTTCATCATCTCCTCCATGTCTGTGATTGTGTGTGAAAGAGCTGAGATGTGTGTGTTCATCTCCTCCAGCTTCTCCTTCATCATCTGCTTCTTCTGCTCCTCTTCCTCCCTCAGTGCAGTGACTGTCGCTTCTTCTTCATCTCTGAGAAACTGATGAAGCTTCTCAAACTGATGTTTAATCTGACGCTCTGTGTGCTCAGCTTGAGTCTGAAATCACATCACATTCACTTCAATCATCTCCATCGACACACGTCATTAATATCCAAGATAAACTCGGATACCGACATAAAACTGATCCAGAAGCAGATTGCTGCTAGTCATTTACAGAAATAATAAACTGGAATCCATTATAGCAAATCATAACTGTATATAGTGATCCAACAGCTGTAATGAAAATGACTCTCGTTTCTGTTTCCTCACCTTGATGTGTTGAACTGTTTTCACAAACTCTCCTTTCATTGTTTCATTGTGTTTAAGTTTCTCCTGTAAGGACTTCAGTGCTGTATTGAGCTCCTCCTAGAATTGAACAAAAATACATAAAACACCAGATTACAGTGAAGAGAAGAAGAGAAGACAATACAGCGATATGATCATATAATGCAGTGAAAAAGTATTTGACATTGATTCAGAAATCACAACCTGAGTAAACACAAAGTATATTTTGTAAATGACAATGTTATTTATTTAAAACAAAAAAAGGTATCCAAATACCACCTGGGCCGGCGTGAAAATGTGCATGTATGCTGCCCCTCAGACCCATTAGTTAAAGACTTTAAATCTCGTTGAGTCTTTTAACTTAGTGCAACATGTTCATGGCTCGACACATATTTATGGTCATACATTAGATCTTGTTTTATCATTTAATTTGTCAATTCTGAATGTTATTTTGGAAGATGTGGCATTCTCAGATCATAAATCCGTCACATTTGAACTTTCTCTTGATTATGAAAAAGAGAACTTAAATGCTCCTTCTAGAATGTCTAGATATATTAATCATGCAACTGGTGACCTTTTTTCAAATCTGTATATTAGAGCCCCATTAACCTTAATGTTGGAGAATCCACCATCGCAGTGGGATGTAGAGAAGCTTCTCAATGTATTTAATTCTACATGCGCCGACATTTTGGACAGTATTGCTCCTATTAGAATGATCTCTGTCAGATCTAAACCCCAGCCCTGGTTTAATGAAGTAACTCAGGCCTCCAGGCGGGACTGTAGAAAGGCGGAGAGAAGGTGGAAAAAGGATGGTCTTCAAGTGTCTTTAGAAATTTTTAAACAATCCCTGTCTATCTATCAAAGCTTAGTAATAGAAGAGAAAAAGAAATTTTTGGCTGATGCCATTGCTCACAATCATCATAATCCAAAGTTTTTATTCAACACTGTAAAATCCGTTATAAACTCCCCTAAGAGTGGTCTTATTGCGGAATCTTTTGAACGATGTGAACATTTTCAAAACTTCTTCTGTGATAAGATTAAGAATATTAGGTCTGACATTGTTAAGCTTAATCAAGATGCGCTGGTCGTTCCGCTGTGCTCTGATTACCTCACACACTTTGAACCATTATCCCTTGCCACATTAACAGATATTGTGGGTCAGATGAAACCCTCAAACTGTCCTGGTGATAGGATTCCTTCTTGGTTTTAAAAAAAAACATTTGATATTGTTGGGCCTAGTATTCTTTCTGTTATAAACACAAGTATGTCTACCGGTACGGTGCCCCTTTCATTGAAACATGCTATTGTTCAGCCACTTCTTAAAAAGCCAAATTTAGGACAAGAGGACTTGTCTAATTTTCGTCCAATTTCTAAATTGCCATTTGTAGCAAAAGTTCTAGAAAATCTGTTTTTAACCAAATGCAGAGTTTTTTGGACCAAAATGTGGCACTTGAAAGGTTTCAATTTGGCTTTAAAATCAAACAAAGTACAGAATCTGCCCTCCTAAAAGTCTTAAATGATATTTTCTTATTTAGGGATTCTGGTCATTCTGTTGCTATGTTATTATTAGATCTTACTTCAGCTTTTGATACTATAGACCATGGGGTCTTAATTTCACGCCTTGAAAATGTGGTAGGCATC
Source organism: Semotilus atromaculatus (assembly GCA_031834385.1). Taxonomy (NCBI): domain Eukaryota; kingdom Metazoa; phylum Chordata; class Actinopteri; order Cypriniformes; family Leuciscidae; genus Semotilus; species Semotilus atromaculatus. Next base: position 1,738,366 of record JAULUF010000042.1, read on the forward strand.
CATGGTACTGCGTTAAAATGGTTTAGGTCATTTCTGACAGACAGAAGGTTCTCAGTTAATCTAGGACATATCTTTTCGTCATCCACTTCATTGGACTGTGGTGTTACGCAGGGATCCGTTCTTGCGCCAATGTTGTTTGCCCTATACATGTTACCACTGGGGTCTATTTTTCGCAAGTATGGTATCTCCTTTCACTTCTTTGCAGATGATATGCAAATTTATTTGCCTATGAGTAAAAACTTTAAATCATCATTGGATTCCCTTAAAGTCTGCTTACAGGAGGTAAAAACCTGGCTGTCAAATAAATTTTTATACTTAAATGAAAGCAAAACTGAGCTTGTCTGGTTTGGAGGTCCTGTTCTGAGTGATCTTCCTATTTTAGGTGAACTGTACCCTTATTGTACACCAGTGGTAAAAGATCTTGGGGTAATGTTGGATTCATCCCTAAAGTTTGAAAAACAGATAAACTCAGTAGTGAAATCTGCTTTCTTTCATTTAAGACTTGTGGCAAAGGTGAAGCCGTTTTTAACTAAAAAAGACCTTGAGATGTTGATCCATGCTTTTGTGTTTTCAAGACTGGATTATTGTAATTCATTATACACTGGAGTCTCCCAAGCATCTTTACGTCGGCTGCAAGCAGTACAAAATGCTGCAGCCAGACTATTGACAGGGACCCGTAAATATGATCATATCTCTCCTGTTCTGTCCTCCCTGGGCTGGTTGACCATTCGAGATAGAGTTGATTTTAAAATGCTAGTTTATGCCTATAAGTGCTTAAATGGACTAGCTCCATTATATCTTACTGAACTTCTTGAGGTACATAAGCCCTCTAGATCATTAAGATCTGCTGAGAAAGGAATTATGCTGTTTGTACCACGCACAAAATACAAGCAATGGGGTGATAGGGCCTTTGCTGTAGCTGCCCCAAAGCTGTGGAATACGCTACCACTTTATATTAGGTCCGCTCCGACTATAGGCTCTTTTAAAAGCTTTTTGAAATTTCACCTATTCCATAGGTCCTCTTTAGGTGTAGAGGGATGAGCTCTTGTGCATCTATGTTTTATTATGTGATTTTAGTGTGGTGTTGTTTTTGTTTTATTCTGTATTTCTTAACTTTATTTTTATTTCATATTTTAGAATTTTTGTACAGCACTTTGGTACAACTAACTGTTGTTGGAATAGTGCTTTATAAATAAATAAATAAATAAAAAAATTATTTACCCCCCTAGTTCCTCAAATCTATGAAACTGCATTTATAATATAGTTCCGCTGGTCTAAACACAACCACTCCTGATCACTGCCCCCCCGTTCAATCAAATCAACACTGAATACTAAAGCCTGATTGGTTCACGTCTGTGCACCTGTACAGACAAACGGACGGGGCCAACTGCATATTTAAGTCACGCTGAAAGGAGAGACCATCGCCGCACATCTATGCCCGCCTACTAGCAGAACTAGATGTGCCCTCACAGAAAGAGAATGGGTGGCTAAAATGATAGAGTCCTACCATTCGGACTGTCTCTTGCTCTGCGCACTTTTACGGAATGCGTGGATGCGGCCCTCTTCCCCCTGAGACAGATGGGAGTTTGCATCCTGAATAACCTCAATGATTGGCTGCTTTTAGTCCAATCGAAGGAGGAACACATCTTGTTCCTGGAGGTCGTCTTCGACGCGGCCCAAATGCGGGCCTGGATTTCACCGGAGCGCTCTCTGAAAATGAAGAGGCTAGTGGCGTCATTCAGAATTAGGGACGGCCTCCCCATAAAAATGTTTCAGAAGCTTCTGGGTCTCATGGCAGCAGCCTCCACAGTAGCGCCTATGGGCCTGTTACATATGCAGCAGCTACAACACTGGTTGAAGACCTGCGTCCCACCTTAAGCATTGAGCGAGGGCCGCCTCATTCTCAGGGTGACCCACGGCTGTATCAAAGCCCTGGTCCCCTGGAAATCACCCCACCTGTTTCAGTTGGGGTAGAACTGAGCTTGGTTTGTAGTCGTGGGTTGGGGTAGCAGGCAGAGCAGAGCAGCCAGATGCCAGGAGGATGAACCCGCCTTGCCCGAACACAGATCCATCCTGGGACCTGTCCACAGTCCTGAGGCCCTTCAAAGACCTCCGTTTGAGCTGCTCATAACAGCCGACCTTCGACACATTCTGCCTTGAAATTGGGCCTAATGACAGTAAAGTCAGACCAAGACAAGGCTTTGTGCCTAAAAGCCCGTTCACACCAAGGACAATAACTATAAAGATAACGATAAAGGTACAGTTCTAAAAATCGTTCTCAATATTAAAGAATAGCAGTTCACACCACCGCTATAACGATAATGGCACAGAGAAACGATATCATTGGAATCCCTTTCAGAACAATTTTATCCAGCTGATGAACCCCTTTAGAGCTCAGGTCATAAAGCTCTCTTCGGTTCTGCGCTGTCGGATGTTTCAGCCTCGCATCGGTTGACTTTCTTCTCGAGGGATGAAAGCCAAATATATTGTAATGGCTCGAATCCGCATTTGCCTAGGCAGCGTGTAGATTACGAGACTTTATAAATAAATATTAAAACAGTATTATGTAACAAATTAACTCCATGAAATATTAATAATCATTAATAACTGGTTATAATTGATTATGAATATTTGGATCAGTAAATATAATTAACTTTATGAAATTAATATTGCAATAAACCCAGCTGTTTGTCCTGTGAACACAGCGTTAATTGTTTATTAATTCTAAGAAATATTCATTTCCGGGGAAGGGAAATGCCTTTCTTACTGTACAGTATTAAGAACCTGTAGTCAAAATCAAAATCGTAACATAGACTTTGTTTGCAAGCAGAGAATCAGAACCAAATACATATTGTGCACAAGTTTTATTAACTAAGTCACAAACATAACTAATCTAAACACATACACACATGCACGGGTAAAAGGGTGAGTGACAGAATGGAATTTGAAGCAGGAAATGGAACTATGGAAAAGATCCATTTAACTATGAAAAGAACCATCAGCATATCATTTTCAGAGCATCTAATTTAAATTGATACTTGCATAGCTTGCATAACAAGTTGTTGAAAATTGAAGTTGTTGATGGTTCCCTGAGTGTCAAATGTGGAAGTTGCAATCGTTTTCTTCTCCATTGGATGAAGAAGATATGATGAACTTGCATGGTTAGTTCATCTCTGTTCAGGTTGAAGGTTTTCTCTCTCTCCATGAGCACATGGCTGAGCACATGCAGATTATGACCTGCTGCCCTGGGCCGGAGACTCCACGAAGGCAACCATGGAGTGAGTTAGTCGGAAGAGTAGAAGGCTGCCCATTCAGTAATGGTAAAGTTGCAGTTTTCCTCTGAGTTGGATTGAAGAAAATACAGTCTGACTCTGTTGGGAGAGTGAAGGCAGAGCTGGGTGTGGTCACAGCCTGCCGGAGCCCAATGGGCCCATGACCCCCGGTGGGGGTCCCCACAGCATCAACAAAATAATAGTATTAAAAGATATTACAAAAGACAGTAAATCGTTCACAAAATGTTAGATAGATAGATAGATAGATAGATAGATAGATAGATAGATAGATAGATAGATAGATTGCACTTTATTGTCCGTGTACACGGAAATTTGTCTTGCAATACAAGCTCCAACAATTACAACAATTACAACACACAACCTAAAAACAAAGCTAATAACAGAGTCATCAATAAAAACATAAATAGATATTTAAAGGTAGGGTAGGCGGGATCTTTCTAAATAAAATTTCCCAAATTTGTTTAAACTGTCTGTATATACCAACACATAATTAAAATGTAAGTACTCTGAAAAAGAAAGTATAAACATTGAGTGTCTGTAGTCCTCTCAGTGCTGTAATAAACACAGCTACTTATTTCCATTCGGGACGAATTAAATGATTGGCTGGAGCGACTGTCACTCTCCCTCGCTACCATGGCAACCAGCCCCGCTGCTACAGGAGCCGCCCACACGCGCGCACCCGTTTGACTCGAGGAGGGGAAGAGGCATGGACGCTAGGAAGAAGAATCACAATTATGGCCGAGAATTTAGCCGTCAAAATTCCCAGTGCATATACAGTCAGCGAAGGCAAACCAGGCAAGAAAAGGAAGACAGTATTTGAAAAGGCTATGGCCAAAAAGTCTTTGGATAAAGCAAGCAATATCAGGGCTTTCCAGCGGTGGACACCTGAGGGACATCAAGGGGCTGAAAAGTGACGGTAACAGTGCTTTCATCGTGGAAGCTCTTACATGCAAAACACTGTATATGTTATGAATCTTACACGAAATTCCCCTTCATCACAGTGTAACAGATGGTAACGGGAAAAACGTGCATCAATGCAACCTGTTTTTAGCTTTGAGTTTGCCTTATGTTACTAGCTTGTTACCGAATCAAACTCAATATATTTTACATTTATACCAGTATCGATATGCTGGCTTGATAGTGAGTACTAACAGCCATGTTAGTTGTTTATATTCATAATGATAAAGTTAGGTATTTTATTACATGTGATTCTGACATGATGTCACTCCATGCACTGCTCGTCTCCGCTCGGCGCTGTAAACGCGTCCTCCAGCTGAGCGCGGGCGGCATCGCGCGGTCATGTGTTTTGGGGGCGTGGCTTTGGAAGGAGCCGAGAAGGGAGGGGGTGGAGTTAATGGAGATAAGTAGCTCTGTTTATTGCAGCTCTGAGAGGACTACAGACTCAATTTTTATACTTTCTTTTTCAGAGTACTTACATTTTAATTATGTATTGGTATATAAAGACAGTTTAAACAAATTTGGGATTTTTTTTTTTTTTTTAATCCTGCCTACCCTACCTTTAATTAATATGCTGGGGGCTCCGCCCTACAAGAGTGGTCTTCACTAGCCATAATAGATGAAAGTAAAAGTGCAAGTGAAAGTGGGGGGAAACTACCACTTCTTTACTTTCCTGTGTTGATTCAGCAGAGATATTGACAGAGGAACAAATGAGTGTTTATATTTGTTCTTTCTGCATTCTGGGACCCTATAGCGCCTCCCCTGAGGGCAGGAGTTGACACTCCTGCTGCAATACATGGGAAAGATCCTGGGAGATTTTCTCAGCCAGTCTAACAGTATGCAGTACATGGCTTTCAGTGAACGCATTCTCCACTGAGTGTCCTACTAATTTCGAGCAGATTCCCAGGAGCCGTAAAACCCTGGCCTTCATATGAGCTGATAGGCCCCCAAACCACACTGCGCCTCCATACTGCAGAATGCTTTGAATTGTTGATACAAAGAAAAGAGACAGGATTTCGCTACTCGCTCTAAACGAGTAGTACATACAGTACTGTGCAAAAGTTTTAGATCGGTAAGATTTTTTATGTTTTTAAAAGAAGTCTCTTCTGCTCACCAAGGCTGCAATTATTTGATTAAAAAAAATAAAAAACAGTAATATTGTGAAATATTATTACAATTTAAAACAGCTGTTTGCTATGTGAATATATAGTAAAGTGTAATTTATTCCTGTGATCAAAGCTGAATTTATCATCATCATTACTCCAGTCTTCAGTGTAACATGATCCTTCAGAAATCATTCTAATATGATGATTTGATGCTCAAAAAACATTCATTATTATTTTCAATGTTGAAAACAGTTGTGTACAATTATTTTTTCAAAATTCTTTGATGAATAGAAAGTTCAAAAGAACAGCGTTTATTTAAAATAGAATATTTTCTAACATTATAAATGTCTTTACTGTAACTTTTGATCAGTTTAACTCATCCTTGATGAATAAAAGTATTGATTTATTATATTTCTTTCCCCCAAAAATAAAATTTAAATTCTTACTGACCCCAAACTTTTGAAGGGTAGAGTTTAATGTTACAAAAGCTTTAGATTTCAGATAAATGCTGTTCTTTTTTAGTTTCTATTCATCATAGCATCATGAAATAAAAATGTAAAAAACTGTTTTCAACACTGATAATAATCATAAATGTTTTTTGAGCATCAAATCATCATATTAGAATGATTTTTGAAGGATCTTACCGATCTAAAACTTTTGCACAGTACTGTACATACTGTATGATATATTTTTTCCCAATGACTTCATTAATACAGATGTTAATGCCACCGGTCTGAAGTCCTTGCACTCCTTGGGGCATGATTTCTTTGGTAGGGGGATGATGTCCGATGTTTTCAAGGACATGGGGACAGTGTGTGTATCCATGGATTGTTGGAAAATGGGTTGCCACACTGGGGCTAGCCTTGAAAGCTGGCAACCAGCCTTAGCCTAGCTGCCAGCCTCAGCACTTGCCAATCCGTGCAGTCAAAGCAAGCTCCCAACTCCTCTCTGCTGTCATCAGTCCACTGTTGAACCACCTTGTTCTCTGGTTTACGACCTTTTAATTTTGATTTATACGTCGGGATAAGATGGACTACATTATGGTCGGAGTTAGAAATTGGTGGTTTGCTCCTGGATTGATAGGCATTGGGGAGATTAATGTAGCATTTGTCCAGTATGCTCTCCTTCCTTGTTCCACAATTCACAACCTGTTGAAATCCTGGCGAGGTTTTCTCTAAGTTGCAGTTGTTAAAATCACCCAGAACAATAGCAGGAGCATCTGGAAATTGTTGTTGTTGATTATGTACACAATCTGCTATTGATGCAGAGGCTCAATGTATTTTGCCGCTTGGGGGTACATAAACAACAAATAGCAAAATGCAGCCAAACTCCCGGGGAAGATAAAATGGTCTCAACCCAATTGCCAACAATTCAAAGTCTCTGTTACATAACATATGCTTGACTGTGTACTGGTGACACCACAATTTGTTTAAGTAAACACAAATCCCTCCTCCCCGACTCTTCCCCGGGATTGGGATCCATGCTCATTTATAGATCATTTCGTCGATAAATGAATGCAGGAAAGCCTGTTTTAATGACTGTAACCAAAAGACCCTTCTTGCCCTTGTTGGGGGATGGGGCCACAATCATGACTTATTGGTCTCAGTCATGAGATGTAGAATTCTGTTAGTTTTGTATGTATTGTTTGAGTATGTATGTGCGTGGGTGGGTGTGCGTATGTAGTTTTTGGATGGAGCGAGTGAGGGAATAAGGGTGTGTATAATGTATTTTTTTTTACATGTATATACCTTGTTTATTTTATTTTATGTCTGTTAATATGAAACTAAATAAAACATTTATATATTTTTTTACAAATCTTTAAAAATGAGATAGCAGAGCTGTCCCTGTGGAGTCGCTCCTCCGTGGAGCCCTCAGGAAATCGATGTTTGTCTTCAGGGTCAAGTGTGCTTCGGGACATATTGTTTTTCAGCGAATGCATTCTGCAGTGTCCGCCCCAAGGGTTTGCGGCCAGGCAGTGTTCGCGTCCGCTCATTGAAAACTGTTTTTGATTATTCCCTGCCGGTCCTCCACTTCAGGGTGTCAAAAAACGGAACCGAAAGAGACTCCCCTCTGGGGAGCCCAAAGAAAATCGATGTCTGTATCCCGCCGTCAAGTGCGCTGCGAGACACAGTTTCCAGCGAACGCACGCAGCTCTGTCTGCCCCACAGGCTTGCGGCCAGGCAGCGCTTGCGTCCGCACATCGAGAATCGGTTCGACCAAACCCTGCCGGAGAGCCGCTTCAGGGGATCGAGAACGAATCTCGAATAATACCCGAAATCTGTCTTGAGAGGCTGCTTCCCTTAGTAAAATATTTCAAAGCAAAGCATGGCAAGACCTGCCAAATATTTCTCCTTGGGTCCTGCACACAATAGAGAAGGGTTACAGGCTGCAGATCGATTCTGCCCACCGAAATTCAACGGGTTGCAGGGTTGGGTATTGGAACAGGAAGTAAACTCCCTGCTGGTAAAGGAGGCCATAGAGTGTGTTCCTCCGCCGGACAGGGAGACCGAGTTCTACAGCCGCTACTTCACAGATCCCGAGAAGGATGGAGGGTTGCGCCAATTTTAGATCTAAGGCATCTGAATCGGTCTCTGAGGAGATTCAGGCTCAAGATGCTCACTATTCCCATTATCATGAGTCAGATCAAATGAGATAGATTCACTCATGTGCAGTGTTTTCATTTTTGGCCGTGAGGGATCATTCAACCAGAGGCATGGCGTCCTCTAAAGCCCTCCTTTCAGACGCCCCGATCCAAGAAGTGTGCGATGCAGCAGGACGGGCCACCCCTCACACTTTTATCAGATTCTATAGCCTGGACATTCCTTCTACGCCAGGCACTCGAGTGCTCTCGTTCTAAGTGTGCCTGTGCGCAGCTTCACACTGAGACAGACAGGGCTTGTTGTGGCATAGTGGGTACTCGCTCCCCAAAGACTTGCTTCATCGCAGAAGCTAACTCTGTTGTGTGCCGGCGTCCCTTTGTAGCTTCTGTGTTCTGTTCATATTACGTCATGACGCAGCACGAAACAGGATTGGATTAGTTTCATTCATACTTCAGATGCGTTATGCTAAGGGTGTTCCCCAAAGTGTCGTTGTCGACGCAGTGTCTTGTTCTCTTGTCAGGGAACATGGGTTACTTACAGTCGTAACCCGAGATGTTTTCCTCACAGCGTCAGTTACTGATGCAATGCTTGTTATCTCAGGAAACGTACTCGGTTACTAACGTAACCTCAGTTCTCTCTAGAAGAGGGAACGAGTACTGCGTAATATCTTACGCTAGGGGAAAATCTCTTTCCTCGAGATATTGAAGCCAAAAAATTATCCTTAATTTTTAATTATTGTAAAACGCGTTGCGGCAGCATGCAGACATAGGCAAGACGGCTCGCGTGCCTATTGGCTGACCTGCGGCAACTGCAGCAGCCTATCGAGAGAGGCCCCCCGTGACGTAATGTCCAATGGGGGCGCTTCGCGCCCACTACGCCACGTCCCGCCAGAACAGGCGTAGCCTGGGCCTATAAATACAGCTCGATAGGCTGATATAATCTGGTTTTTCATCGCCGAAGCGAACCAGAGCGTGTTGCAGGCACGGCAAGATACGCAGTACTCGTTCCCTCTTCTAGAGAGAACTGAGGTTACGTTAGTAACCGAGTACGTTCTCTTACGAGAGGTACTCTCGTACTGCGTAATATCTTACGCTAGGGGAACACAGTGTAAAACGCCGTGCGTGCTGGGATCTAACACCAAAGTCCCAAGGGCAGGTGCCCGGAGCTCATATAGTGCACAATTCACCAGAGACTCACAGAGAGTCAGGGAAGAGGGGCTAGAAGCATCATTCCCATCATAAGTGGCATCCAAAGGAGGCCAAACACATAAACAGTGTTCCAGACAGTCAGGGGGAAAAGCATTTTCAGCCTGAACTGAGCAATCATATGGGTCCTACAACAGCCCAAGAGGTTATATTATCGATCAGCGAGCAGGTGCTCAAGCAGTGTCAATACTCTGAGCCGAAGCTTCGGGGCAGACAATACTTCCTTTAGAGTCCTTTAGAGGTGTATGCCAGTCGCTATGGCATCAACTATCCATCTGGATAGACTGTTTCGATGCGGCTAGCCCTTTAAGGCGCCCGCTGTGTGAAACAAAGAGCTGCTCGGTCTGCCTGAAAGTAGACGTGCGCGACACATAGGCCCTTAATGCCCTGACTGGGCAAAGGAAGCTCACGCCCTTTTCCTCTCTGTTATCCGGCAGGGCGCACAGGGAAATAACCTGGGCCCTGAACGGTGTGTTGAGGGATTTAGGTACGTAACCGTGTCTTGGTTTGAGTATGACCTTAGAGTCATTTGTCCCAAACTCCATGCACGCTGCGCTCACTGAGAGCGCTTGCAAGTCCCCCACAAGCTTCACTGAAGCTAAAGCCAAAAGAAATGCCGTCTTGAAAGACAGAGATTTCATGTCCAACGAGTGGATGGGCTCAAACGGGACACCTTTCACGGCTTCCAGAACCGTAGAAAGGTCCCGCAAGGTCTAGGAGGGTTCAGCCTCCTAGCTCCTTTAAGGAAACGGATGATCAAGTAGTTCTTCCCCAGTGACTGGCCAAACGCTGGTTTAGTAAACGCTGCTATGGCCGCCACATAAACCTTGAGCATGGATGGGGTCCTGCCCTAATCCATGAGCTCTTGGAGGAAGGAGAGAACTTCCGTAACCTCACAGTCTGGTGGTGAAACCCCTCGAGCTTCACACCAGCCAGAGAACACTGACCATTTCGAGGAGTAGAGACGTCTAGTAGACGGAGCTCTAGCCTGCGTGATCGTGTTTAACACTCCCTCTGGGAGGTTAACTGGTACCCGTTGATGGCCCATGCGTGCAGGGACCATAACTCCAGGCGAGGATGCCAAATCGAGCCCTCGGCCTGTGAGCCACGGGGCAGTGCTTGTCATCTGCATCAGACCTGGGAACCAAACTTGGTTCTTCCAGAGCGGAGCAATCAGCAACACTACGCATCCGTTTTCCTCGATCCGCTCCAACACCTAGGGCAGGAGCGAAACGGGAGGAAAAGCATAGAGCGGGCAGAGGGGCCACACCTGGGCTAGCGCATCCCTGCTCTTTGAGAAAAAGTTTGGACAGTGAGCGTTCTCTTGAGACACGAACAGGTCTACTCGAGCTCTGCCGAACATGTCCCATAGCAGTTGGATCGTCTGCGGGTGCAGAGACCATTCCCCTGCCGGGACCTTGTTTCTGGACAGTCTGTCCGGCCCCGCATTCAGGTGACCGGGCACATGTGCTGCTCTCAGTAAGCACAAACTGTGCTGGGCCCAGACCAGGAGGCGTTCCGCCAGCCTGTACAGGTTTCGGGACCCGAGACCGCCCTGGTGATTTATATAGGATACCACTGACATGTTGTCCGAGCGGACGAAGACGTGGTGACCCTATATCTGGGGACAAAAAACGCCTTAGCGCGTTGTCGACTGCCAACATTTCCAGGCAGTTTATGTGTAGGAGCTTTTCTCGTTCTGACCACTGGCCGAAGAACGGTCTGTCCTCGAGCAGCGCTCCCCATCCCGAGGTGGAAGCATCCATAGACACTACTTTCACACTCGAGGAAGTCCCCAGGCTTACACCTGATTGGTACCAACCGGTCGCACTCCAAGGTTTCAGAGCTGAAAAGCGTTTCAGGTCGACCTTGAGATGAAACAGACCGGCAGTCCATGCGCTGGAGTACTGCTGAGGCTGGAGTACTGGAGTACTGCTGAGGCCGAGGCCATGAGACCCAGCATTTTCTGAAACCTCTTTAACGGGACTATAGAGCCGTAGCGGAAGGATTTCAATAAGCGCTGAATGTTCAGTCTGCCCTCTGGCGGTAAGCAAGCTGTCATAGACAGCGAGTTCAGTTCTGTGCCCAGAAAGGTTATTTTCTGGCTGAGGGACAGTGAACTTTCGCCCAGTTGACTCCCAGGCCCAAGTTCTCGAGATCTTCGAGTAATACGGTCCTGTGTTTCATGAGCTCTGATGGTGATCAAGCTAGAATCAGCCAATCGTCCAAATAGTTCAACACTCGCATGCCCTGAGTTTACAGAGGCGCGAGAGCCGCGTCCATGCACATCAATGTACGGGGTGCTAAGGACAGGCCGAACGGTAGGACTTTGTATTGATAAGCCTGGCCCTCGAAGGCGAATCCCAGAACCCGCCTGTGACGTGACGCTATTTGTATTTGGAAATACGCGTCCTTCAGATCTATTGACATAAACCAGTCCCCTTGGCAAACCTGAGCGAGGATTTTCCTGGTTGTGAGCATTTTGAACTGGCGTTTCACAAGCGCTCTGTTCAGCTGCCTTAGATCTAGAATGGGTCGAAGACCCCCGTCTTTTTCAGTACCAGAAAATATCTGCTGTACAGAACCCCCTTCGCTCTGAGCTTTTGACAAAGGCTCTATAGGCCCTTTGCTCAACAGTTTCGCCATTTCGGCTTGAAGTAAATGGCTACTTCACATTTCACCGTGGTTTCGACTGGCGTCAAGTGAAACTGCAGCGAATAGCCTCTGTTTATAATGTTCAGCACCCATTCTGATACCCCGTCAAGTTTCGCCCATACCTTGGCATGAATGGCTAGGGGTAGAATGAAATCTGGGCTCTGGCTGTGACATAGTGGCGGCCGAAGAGCTTCGGTGCGTGAAAACATTTGTTTGCAACATATGAGGCGGGGGGCGCGCTGAGTACAGCGTGAAGCCTGGCCGCGCTCGACTCTCACGGCATTCTGCTGTGAAAAAGAGAGCGGGGCGCACCCTGTGGGGCTTAACATGTCTGCGAGTGCATGTGAGCGCGTGACAGCGGGCACAGATACTGCACTGAAAACACTGTCTGCCTGAGCTGACTGTATGTGTGTAGGCTTCGTTTTTACAGAAACCGCGGGACATGTAAAGCATAGTGTTTGTGGGCACATTCACTATGTTTAGTGCACAATCGACATGAGACGATTTTATACGTGCGAGTCCTGAACTTTGGTGGGCTGTGTTTGTGTGTAGGAATGAACACTGAGTCGTGGGCATTTTAATTACACTTATAACACCATCGGCCGTGGCCAGAATACCAGAAAATACACTCCTTATGTGATTATCTGGGTCGCCGTGAAAACAGCGTTCTTGTGCAGGCAAGCGGGTCGTGGTACCGGCTTGTTTACTGCAAAATACACTGGAACAGTCGCATTTTCTGGAACTGGACGAGCGAAAAGTTTCGGTTGGAGTCTGGCCGCGGCGAGACCTGAAAACCGTTGTTTCCCTAGAAGGGCTAGATAGGCAGATAACATCAGCCAAAGTGCCTCTCAGCAGCTGTGAGAGAAGCCATGTCGGCAGTTGTTTGCAGGCAAGCGTGTTATATAACAGGCTCACTACTGCAGTAAATACATTTTCAGCCGCTCGGACTAAGAGGAGCTGAGAAATGTTTGAGAGATGGAGACTGGTCCGGCCACGGCGGGACTAAAGCACTCTTTCCTCATTTCTGCATAAATTTTATCTGCCGCGAGAGCCGGGATCGAACACGGGTCTCCCGCGCAAAAGCATTATTTTATCTGCCGCGAGAGCCGGGATCGAACACGGGTCTCTGGCGCGAAAGCAGCTGGGTTTTCCCACTGAACCACAGGGGGAAAACTACAATGGCTTTAGTTAGCGCGAGCAGATAAGAGAGCGTCGTCACAGTTTTGTGTCGGCGTTTATTTGCAGGTGAGCGTGTTATACCACAGGCTCACTATTGCAGTAAATACATTTTCAGCCGCTCAGACTTAGAGGAGCTGAGAAATGTTTGAGAGATGGAGATTGGTCCAGCCGCGGCGGGACTAAATCACACTCTTTCCTCAGTTCTGCATAAATTTTATCTGCCGCGAGAGCCGGGATCGAACACGGGTCTCCCGCGCAAAAGTGTTGGGTTTTACCACTGAACCACAGGGGGAAAACTACAAAGGCTTTAGTTAGCGCGAGGAGATAAGAGAGCGTCGTCACAGTTTTGTGTGTCGGCGTTTATTTGCAGGCGTGCGTGTTATATCACAGGCTCACTACTGCAAGAAATACATTTTCAGCCGCTCGGACTAAGAGGAGTTGAGAAATGTTTGAGATGGAGATTTATCCGGCCGCGGCGGGACTAAAGCACACTCTTTCCTCATATCGCCAGTGACGCATGCGCACGGGGCGCGGGGTAGCTTTCTTGTAACGTAAAGAAAGAGGGTTGTCCCCCCTAAAATATTAATAAAATGTGTATTGTAAATAATATAATGATATATACTTAAAATAGTTGTGCAAATATTCTAACAATACAAATGCAAACGGGGCAAAAAACAACAACAACGTTTTAAACATTTTGAGTCCCCCCTTGCCTCACAGTGCTTTGGTCCACTCCCCTTTTACCTCACCACCGACGCGCACAGAGACAGAGTCCGGCGGGAGAGAACAAAGTTTTTGAGTAGGCTAGTAGCCTAGTTGTGGCACTCCAGTAAGTTAATGCTATTTTATTCACTTTGAACGTCGATTAAAGTGATTGTTTTCTCTTTAATATAGATGACGCTGATTCATTAATAAATAATTTGTAAAAAAAATATGATTGTGTACCAATGTATTTTTGTCACCGATGTAGTAGATCTATGTTAGCGATTATAACGTTTAACTTACCCTTGTTTCATACAGTCTATGCGTTTACCTACCTTGTTTAATACGTAGTATTTCTCTCTCTCCCTCTCTCTCTCTCTCTCTCTCTCTCTCTCTCTCTCGCTTTGCATGCTGGGGGTTTGGGTTATGGGAGCAACAAACGGGTGAGAAGAGCGCTTTGGGTTTTTTTTGTTCTATTTTTCCAGTTTTTGTTTTGTTTTTCTATCTATTTTTCTTTTATGTTTGTTTTTACTTTGTGTATAAATTGATTAACTTAAGTTCGATTACATTTCGGTTTTCGAGAGGTTTTTTTTTTTTGACCTCGTGGCGGAGGCCAGATGGAGTCTCACCCGAGTGGGGGTGTAGCCTCGATCTCGCTCCGCCATGGAGTCAGGTGTGTAGCTACCCGACGCGGATTCAAATGTAGAAGAAGTGCTTGTCGCTGTGGGTGAACAAATTGGATATGGGAATATACTTTCAGCGTCAAGGATGAACAGAGCAGTGGTGATTTTCCTTAAAGACGAAAGTTTGGTGAGTAAGCTAATTGAAACTGGCGTTTGGGTAAATGGAGCGTTTACTGTTGTGTCACCGCTTGTGTCGCAGTCCGTCAGAGTCACGATATCCAACGTGCCTCCCTTTATACTAAATAGTGATATTGAAAAAGAGTTGTTGAGGTTTGGAAAAATGGCCAGTGAGGTGAAAATGATTCCGCTGAGGTGTAGGAATGAAGCACTGAAACATGTGTTGTCGTTTCGGCGTCAGGTGTTTATGTTTCTTGACCAACAAACACTTGATATTTCTTTCCGAATCAAGCATGAGGGTAAATCGTATATGATTTACGCGAGTACCGGAAATTTGAAATGTTTCGAATGCGGAGACGTTGGTCATAAAAAGATCGCTTGTCCACATAACAAAGCGCAGCCAGAGAATAATGTAAAGGATATTGAAATTAATCCTAGTGTACAGATGGGTGAAATGGTAGAGTTAAGTGAAGAACCAAATAAAAAAACAGTTGATGGAAAAAACAAAGATGAAAATGCAGGTGAAGGGACGAGCAATCAAAACAGAAACTCGACTGGTAACGTTAGGTTGGTTCGTGCTGAAAAGAGAGAAAATCCATGTGTAATGGTAGATGGTAGTGATGGCGAAAATGAAGACGAAGAGAGTTTTCGTTCTAAGTTACCAAAGGGTGTCACAAATGATCCACAAAATACTGGACAGATTTGTTTGTCTCAGTTAACTGATGCAGAGGAACATGATGACACGGAAGATGATGACAGGTTTTCAGAAACATCGGATATTCTTTCTCAAATTAGTGAAGATCAATTGTATTCTGTAAATGAGATTAACGATTTCCTGGATGCGACATTTGGGAAAACAATAGAGATAAGTGAATTTTTTCCTGATGCAAAGATTTTTTTGCAATCAGTTTTGAAAATTCAACAGACAGCCACTTATGAGGAGCTGAGTAGAAGGAAACGATTTAGATTGAAAAAAATTGTAACTAAATTAAGAAGAAAAATGGCCCTTGAAAAAGGTATTACTACTCCTTAATGATTGAATCACTTGGGGTGTTTTTTCTGTCTTTTTCTTTGCTAACCTTTCTTTTTTTCTTTCTTGATCTTTCTTTTCTTGTGATGGGAAGTATTAAGATAGGAACAATCAATATTAATGGAGGAAGGGATGTTAGGAGAAGGGCAGTGTTGAAAGAATATATTAATAATAAGGATTTGGATATAATTCTCTTACAAGAGACGCATAGTGACATAGCTAATGAGATAGATTGGAGAAAGTGGTGGGCAGGCCATATTTTCCTAAGTCATGGCACTAATACAACGGGTGGTGTTGCTATCTTGTTCTCAAAGAGAATTGATATAACTTTTGAATCAAGTGATGAGATCGAGAAGGGTCGAATTCTGGCTGTTCATGCTAAGTTGTTGGGATTTTCTTTTGTCTTTGTTAATGTCTATGCACCCAATAATGGTGCAGAAAGGATAAAGGTGTTTAAGAATTGTCAAAGTATAATGGGGAGTTATGATAAAAATGCTTGTCTAGTTTTGGGTGGTGACTGGAATTGTACATCAGATTTTAAATTAGACAGGAATGGAGAAGAACCATGCCCTCTTTCTGTTACGTGTTTAGATAATATGATAAGCAATTTTGACTTGTGTGATGTTTGGCGGTTACAACATCCGGTAGAAAAACAATATACTTGGTCCAAGTCCTCAAGTGACCACATCAGTTTTGCCAGGCTAGATCGGTTTTATATTAATAAAGATTGGTGTAATAGGATTTTGAAGGCCTGCATTTACCCTAGTGGTTTTTCAGATCATCATTTATGTATGATTGTTCTTAACTTACAAAGGATAAGAGGTCAAAGCTATTATTGGCATTTTAATGTAAAATTGCTGCAGGATGCCGCCTTTTGTGAAAAATTTCATTTATTTTGGGCAAAATGGAGAGAGCGAAAGACTGATTTTGATGATGTTGTGCATTGGTGGGATGTAGGAAAAGCGCACATCAGGATCTTTTGTCAAAATTATACAGCTAATGCAAGTCATTGTTTTAAAAGAACTGTTATGGAACTGGAAGATGAAATCAAATCAATTGAAAGAAGTCTATTTAACCAAAGTGGTGAATCAAATGAAGGACTGAATGAAAAAAAGAAAGCCTTGTCCTCACTTTTCCATGAACGGGCTAAGGGAGCTTTAATACGAGCTCGTTTCCTCTCTCTGAGAGAGATGAATGCACCAAGTTCGTTTTTTTTTAGTTTTGAGAAACGAGAAGGAGCGCGGAAGTCAATGCTACATCTAAAGAGGCCAGATGGAACTGTGACAACTAATCCTAAAGAAATGAGAACAATGGCTATTGATTTCTATACAGAACTCTTTTCGGATGGTCCATGTGACATTGGCTGTATGGAGGGCCTTTTTAAAGAGTTACCAAAGTTGACTGATACACAGAGGAATCAACTGGAGGTTGAAATGGACATTGATGAAGTAACTAAGGCTGTTAATCAGCTATCTAGTGGACGCGCACCAGGAATTGATGGACTTCCAGCCGAATTTTATAAACAGTTTTGGGATTTATTAAAAGATGATTTGTTTGATGTATTTAAATCATCTTATATGAAAAAAGAATTGCCAACAAGCTGTAAAAGAGCTGTTTTGTCCTTGTTACCAAAGAAAGGTGATCTTGGTCTTTTAAAGAACTGGAGACCAGTGGCAATTTTGTGTACTGACTATAAAATCTTAGCGAAATGTCTTTCAAATAGATTGAAGTTGTATTTAGAATATATAGTTAATGAGTGTCAATCTTATTGTCAGGGGCGTGGTACCGGGGGGAAAAAGGGGACAGAGTACCCAGGGCCCGAGGCAGCGGGGGGGGCCCTTAGAAGTCGACGAGCTCAAGTTAAAAGTCCGTCGGAGAAGTCCGTTCGAAATTCCGTCTCCTCGCGCAGTAAGTCCATCCGTCCGTCCCGTTGGAGAAGTCGCACAGTCCATAGTCCGCCCCCCCGGTTTTGGTGATCTTTTTATTTCATGGATCAAACTGTTGTATTCTGATGTTTCCACAATGTTGAAGGTTGGAGGAGGGCTAAGCCAACCAGTGTCAGTACGCAGAGGTATTCGACAAGGATGCCCTCTGTCAGGGATGTTATATTCTTTAGCCATCGAGCCTTTGCTTCGTCAGTTGGGGATACATTTAGATGGCCTGCTAATTAAAGAACAAAAAGTTAAACCTAAGTTCTCTGCCTATGCTGATGACATTTCCGTGTTTATTAAAAGCAAAAGAGATGTAATTGTTTTAGAAGAAGTTTTAAAGAAGTACGAAAAAGCCTCCTTAGCGAAGGTAAACTGGGAAAAAAGTGAAGGTTTTATTTTAGGGAATTGGTCTGAAGAAGATCCACCAGTCTTACCAGGGGGTGTGAAATGGGGTAAAGAAGGCTTGAAAATACTGGGTATCTATTTAGGAACTGACAACTATATGCAGAAGAACTGGGAAGGGATGTATGATAAGATGTGTGAGCGTTTGTCCCGGTGGACATGGATCCTGCCTCAGTTATCTTTCAGAGGGAGAGTCTTGGTGGCGAATAATTTGGCTGCTTCAGCACTTTGGCATAAACTAAATGTGTTGAATCCACCTGATGAAATAGTTAATTTACTACAAAGGAAAATAAATGATTTCTTTTGGTCCGGTCAGCACTGGGTAAAATCTGCTATTTTATATTTACCAGTCAGTGAAGGTGGTCAAGGCCTAATAGATATAAAGAGTAGAAACAAGGCTTTCAGGCTCCAGACTGCACAGAAGTTGCTGTACTCTGAAAAAATCTGTTGGGCTGATACAGCTTGTTCCTTATTACGCAATATGAACTGTTTTAAATATGATTTTAATCTGTTTTTAATCAGTCTGAAAGATATGGAATGGACTGATTCTTCTCCGTTTTATAAATCAGTTTCGAAAGTGTGGAATTCTGTCTTTCAAGTGAGGAGAGATCCCAAACTTGAAGGTTGGATACAAAATGAACCACTCTTTAACAATCCCTTAATACAAGCAAGTGTGTTGAAAATGAGAAGTTTGCAAACATTAATGGTGAGAGCAGAATGCACATGTTTGTCTGATCTAAAGAATGGGAATGAGTGGAAAAGTCCCCAAGAACTGTGTAGTTTGACGGGCATTAAATCTGTGAGATTTATGGATACAGTGATGAAGGAAATTCTTTCAGTTCTTCCTTCAATCTACAGAAAAAGTATACTAGAAAATCGTTGTGAACAAGAGAATGAAATGAGAGGAAGTTTTCCAAAACTTCAGATTTCAATGATAGTAGATGAAAAGCCTGAGAAGGAATCACTACTTGTTTTCTGTATACCTGAATTGAACTTGTTTGAAGACGTCTCAAAGAAAGCCTTGTATTTATCATGTGTGAAAGTCATCAATCTGAGCTGAAGGGATGTAAAGAATCAAAGTGGTTGGAGGTGATTGGCCAGGGCTCTTCTCCTCGGAGATGTTGGAGGTCTTTATATAAATCACCTATAGAGAAACGCACCGCAGATCTTCAGTGGAGGATTGTGCATTCGGCAATTGCAACTAACAGATACTTGACACGTGTTGACCCCACTGTGGGGAAGGAATGTATCTTTTGTGGTCATGAGGAAACTTTGAAACATCTATTTTTAGATTGTTCTAGGTTAAATGGTTTGTTTCAGATTTTAAAGAGTTGGCTTAGAGCACTTGGGGAAGATATGGATGAAAATATATTTATATTTGGCCCAAAATATGTTGCAACAGATAAAAAAAGAATTTCCTTAATTAATTTTTTAATTGGTGAAACAAAGCTGGCAATATGGATTACAAGGAAAAATAAGCGGAAAGTCTGTGGGACAACTGAACCTGAACTTATTTTAAAGGCTTTTGTATCTGCAAGGATTAAAGCAGAATTTGTTTTTTTTAAATTAATAAAAAATGTGGTTGCTTTCAATGAGTTTTGGGGACAGGCGGAAGTGTTGTGTGTGGTTGACCAAGAGGAAGTTTTATTCATAAATGTGTAATTTTTTAACATTTTTATTTTATTTTTATTTTTTATTGTATTTTGTATAATATAATTTTTGTATTCTGTAGTTGAATGTACATGTATTTTGAGGTTAATGTACATATGTTATATGTGATGAGGCCAAAAATGGTTTGGCTTTAAAAAAAAAAAAAAAAAAAAAAAAGAGTTTTACTAATCTTTAGTAAATAAACAGTTGTTCAAGTCTCTCTCTCTCTCTCTCTCTCTCTCTCTCTCTCTCTCTCTCTCTCTCTCTCTCTCTCTCTCTCTCTCTCTCTCTCTCTCTCTCTCTCTCTCTCTCTCTCTCTCTCTCTCTCTCTCTCTCTCTCTCTCTCTCTCTCTCTCTCTCTCTCTCTCTCTCTCTCTCTCTCTCTCTCTCTCTCTCTCTCTCTCTCTCTCTCTCTCTCTCTCTCTCTCTCTCTCTCACACACACACACATAGAGTGTACGCAGACTGTTACGTGATGTAACATTAGTTAGACTAGTGCGGGTGCTAGCGTTTTCACCCGTCCCGGTTTTCCAGGGATTGTTCTCTTTTTTGAGCGACTGTCCCGGAAAATGTATATTCTTTCCCGGGACACGAATTGTCCTGTTTTTTTTGTGAAAATGTAGCCTACTTCAAAAGTAGCATTTCCTGGTTTCAAATTAGCTAGCTACATCCAATCCTGTGTTCGAAAACGGGTAAAAAAACGGCGTTTACTTTTATTTGATTGGAAGCAGAAATACAAAGCTCAAATTATCGCCTATCAACTGCCTGTGCTGTTGGTCGGTCGCACGCCACGCGCACACATCCAGGATGAAATATATATTGCAATAAATATATGTTGCAACTAGGGTGGCCATACGTCCGGATTTTGGCCGGACAGTCTCATTTTAAGCCCCTGAATTGTTTTAAAAAAAATTACCTATAAAATCCCGCATACTGAATCTAGAGCTGCGCATGCGAGACAGAACATATTGTATGTGTGCGCCAAACCGTGTAGCGCGCGCGCACGGCAGAGAGAGAGAGAGAGCGAGAGACCTTGCGTGCGAGACAAAATATTGATTGTGTAAACAAATTCAAAAACATTGCAATAAAAAATTTTTTTTGGTCAATTTAGTCAGCTTTTTCATTGAACCAGAAAGAAACTTTGATAAGAATGGAACGGTCTCCATGCTACACTAATAATAGTAGTAAGGCTTTCCTCTTTGTACACGAATCCTCGCAAGTACAATTTTGCCTGTATTATTGGTGTCCCCTTCAAAAATTGCTCTTGAGAAATGTTATGTTTATTGTCCCCCCCAACATTTAGATGAAATTTTCGCCCCTGGCACTACAGCGGGCGGAAGTGCAGGCTCGGCGAAAAATGCCAGACGAGTCCTCAGAGTCGTCATGGGCAAGAGCTCACAGAGATGGCAGCCGCCATCAGTGAGCGCGCGAGCCGCGTGATCCTCACCCAGGCAGGAAACGCAGATGACATGGCGGTCCCCGTCGCTGAGTGTGGCTCGGCACGAACCACAGGATCTGAGCATCTTTAAAAAGACGCTTGCTCTTTTAGAGAAAAGCGTGTGTTGCAGCGGCGAACACACACTTTAACAGAGTAATAGTATTAATAACAGTAAAGGATATGGCGCCGGAAAGCGCAGCAGGTACGGCGACTGAAGGCGGCAATGCAGGCCTGCGTCCTCAGATGCAAAGGCTCGTCCCGCTGATAAGCTTATGTCGACGGCGCGGCTTCTTCACTCTAGATCCAGCGATGCGAGAGCTTCGCTGAAGAGATGAAAAATCAGATTATATCAGCCTATCGAGCTGTATTTATAGGCCCAGGCTACGCCTGTTCTGGCGGGACGTGACGTAGTGGGCGCGAAGCGCCCCCATTGGACATTACGTCACGGGGGGCCTCTCTCGATAGGCTGCTGCAGTTGCCGCAGGTCAGCCAATAGGCACGCGAGCCGTCTTGCCTATGTCTGCATGCTGCCACAACGCGTTTTACAATAATTAAAAATTAAGGATAATTTTTTGGCTTCAATATCTCGAGGAAAGAGATTTTCCCCTAGCGTAAGATATTACGCAGTACGAGAGTACCTCTCGTAAGAGAACCAAGGCTACGTCAGTAACCAGAACGATCTGCGTTTATGAATCGTTATGGTTCTTTACATGTGAATCAAGAAACATTTGTCTTACCTTATATGATGAAACCACTTCACTGATGGGTCTGAATTTATGATTGTCGTGTTGTTTTGAATCTCTGCACACTAAACACACAGGCTGTTTGTCCTTCAGACAGAAGAGTTTGAGTTTCTCACTGTGTAAACTGCACATCTCCTCAGACCCTGATGAACGCTTCTCACTTCTCTCCTTCAGGAACGACTCACACAAGTTTTTTAACGCCAGATTAACTGGAGGATCAGATCTTGAGGTTCTCCTGCAGACAGGACACTCCTGAGCTTTCTTGGTTCTCCAGAACTGTGGAAGACACTCTTTACAGAAACTGTGACTACAGGATAAAAGAACAGGAGCCGTGTAGATGTCATGACACACGGGACAAATATAATCATCTTCAGCTGCTGAAGCCATTTTCACTGTTTGAGCTCCAGAGATCTATAATTTACTTTCACTTTCTGAATGACGGTTTAAAAAATGAATCACCATAAAAATCACAAAGATCAGAAACAAACTTGTTCAGAAACAAACTTCTCAAATTCTTCTGTAAAGTTTTTCCCTTCGTACTCCACTGGTCGCTGATGCTTTATTGCTTTTGTCGAGACAAAGTCTGTATGGCAGAAAAGGGAAAGAACGACTCATGATCCTGGTTAGTGTTGTAAAAGGGTGGAGCTTCTGATCAAGTCAAACAACATCAGGATTTCTTCATGTAAAATTAACTTGCATTGAAATGTAAATATATAACATTATAAAGCCTTGGATAAAACACAAAAGAACAATGAAAATACTCAAATATTAAACAAACAATCTCATAACTATTTTGTTTTATTTATTGCTCTTCTTTATTTGTCACAGAGTTTCTCCATGAGAAACTGCCATGGTCCGTCATGATCCAATCTTCTCAAATTGATTCCTTCTCATGCTGAAGTTTCAGTGATAAACACTCATCTGTTGATCATGCTGATTGTCAGTGTTTGGAGAAACAAACAGATCAACAGATTAAAAGTCCTGAATAAAGAGAAGAAACGGAGATGAGTTTGTCTCTCAGGGATCACTCGTAACCACATTGTTAAAGGGCACCTATTATGGCATTTAAAATTTTCCTAATATTGTTCTGGGAGTCCCCAACAACAGTTTTACGGCATGCAATGACAAAAAACACTTTTGTTGTCTTATAATATGCATTTATTTTTACCTGATTTGCTCACCGACTGAAGACTGAAAAAAATATAGTTTAATGTTATTTTATTTATTTATTTTTGTATTATTTTTCTTTATTCATTTTCATAATAATTTCATAATGAATTTTATGAAGTCAGACAGTGTTTGTACATGTGTACTGAGCAGAGAGCTGCTTGAGTTATATTTTGCACAGTTGTACAATGCAATGTTCACTGAGACAGTTGGCATGTTCTTTGCAGGGAAAGGAATGTTTCCACTGATGCAAATGTACCACTAATGTATACACCAAGGTTAGTTCTTAATATGGAAGTGGATTGTGACATGTTAAACATAACGTGTACGTATGACATATATACGTTCTAATTTTAAGAAGCTCAAAGCAACTGTCATGGTTCTGCCTTATCTGTGTATTTTCCGAGTATTGGGGCTGGACCATGACAGACCCATGTTTTGTGTACAAGCGCATGGCCAAATCGTCAGGGCCATGTGCTTGTGTTGTCTTGTTACCAGTTCCCGCCCCCCTTGTTATCCCTGTCTTGTCATCATTGTATAGTTGTTATCACCTGTCTTGCTCATTAGTGGTTCCCTATTTAATCCCCGTGTTTTCTCGGTCTTTTGTCGGTTCATTGTTTAATACGGTCTGATGTCTAACCTTGTCGGTTCTTTTGTCGATTGAGAATACTCCGAGACACCTATGTCAATCCGTGTCTTGATCCTTGACTGTCGTTCGAGTTGTGAGTTCCTGTTTAAGTTCGTGCTTGTAGTGCTTAGTTTTGTGTGAAGTGTATTTTCAGTTTATCCTATCCTGTTTTGCCCCATCGTGGGTTTTACTTTCTGTTTTGTCGTCATTAAACCTTGTTTAAGTTACTCGCTGTCTGCACTTGGGTTCGTTCCTCACCACACCATAACAGAAACATGTTTTGTTACCTTACAAGGAAGCTGTAAGTCTCTCTGTGATGTATAAAAGCTCAAACGTACTGTACCACTTCAGAGAAACAAAGGCATGAGGGGGTGAGAGGAAGGAGGAAACTTAGAGATGATGGGGTGAGAAGATAGAGAAATGGGGAACAGAGAAATCTAGAATGAAGACCTCCTCTCATGTAGCCTTATTGTTATATGCCTGTTTCTCTCTGTCTGACATGAAAAGAATAATAAATCTTTTGGCAAAATATCTGGTGTAGCTTCCGTGATTCAACAATAATGGAGGAAGCATGATTTTCAAGTCTACACCGACTCCCTAATGATTCGTTTAACGACTCATTTTTCAAACCCCTCCTTTGCGTGACGCTAATCTGCGGTGATTGGTCAGATGACCCAGTCAGTTATTGTTTGCGTTACCCCAAAGCTTAAACATATTGATAAAGCACTGCAGTACTACAGGTATTGCTCTATTCTTTATGACAACTCCAATAACAACGACAAACATTTCACATATTTCAAAAAAATTACATTGGAGACCTAGACCTAGAAGCTGCGCTGAGCGTAACTTACACAACACACACACATACTTATTGAGCATGCTACAAAACCCATAAAAGCAACGATTATTAATAATACTTACAGGTTGCGATTCGGAGGAGGAAGCTGATCCAAATAAACTTAGTACTGAACCTTCCTTCAGTATCAACCGGCTCGCGAATCCACACTTGAAAGCATTTATGTTTGTAAACACAGCACAAGGTTCGGGTACAGTTGTAAATATAGGCCTAAACTCTAGCCACTGATTCTTCACATGCTTGTCCCTGGGCAGTGAAAAATAAGTTCGCTTTTGATTCGCACTTCAGAACACAGCGTCTCGTCGACATGTGTCTGCGGCGCGCGCAATAAGTGGGCGTATCTTATTTAAATAACTTGTCGAAGTGACGTCATATAGATAGAGAGAAAGCATCGTTCGTCAATCGATTCATATCAGCGACTCAGAGTCGACTCTTACTTTTGAGAGACAATAACTTTGTATACGGTGAACTTTCAAATTTAAAACTTTGCAGGGTGTTTTCGTTCACTTTGATTTATGTTACACACTACATGAAGGGCAATTTTCAAAATTCCATAATAGGTGCCCTCATGTAGTATTTCTTGGGTAACACTTTACTTGAAGGGGTGTGCATAAGACTGACATGACACCGTCATAATCATGACATGTCATGAATATGAAGGAGGTCTTATGCATGTTTATGACAACTGTCATTAAGTGTCATTCGCATTATGCAAATATGACATTGTGTGAGATGTCTTTGTTATGACAACCTGTCATAAATATGTCATAAACATGACATAGCAGATTAATTATCAAACTTATGAAACCACTTAGCTTTATGGGTTAACATGTCATTAAACTGTCATGTGGTTGGTTTTGACATTGGCTGTCATGAAGCCATTATGACATTTTAATGACAAATTACATTTGTACCACTGTAGTTGAGGTCAAGAAAAACATTCATGACACAGTTATAATGGCTTCATGACAGCCAATGTCAAAACCAATAACCTGACAGTTTAATGACATGTTAACCCATAAAGCTCAGTGGTTTCTTAAGTTTGATAATTAATCTGCTATGTCATGTTTATGACAATTCATGTTGTCTTGGTAATGTCAAGTTGTCATAACAAAGACACTGACAGGTTATGATGTATTGGTTTATGTTAAGTTGTCATAAAGACATCTCAAACAATGTCATGTTTGCATTAAAAATGTCATAATTGAGCGAATGACACTTAATGACAGTTGTCATAAATATGCATAAGACCTCCTTCATATTCATGCCATCTGCCATGTCATGATTATGAAGGTGTCATGTCAGTCTTATGCACACCCCTTCAAGTAAAGTGTTACCATTTCTTGCTAATTATGAAAAATATACTGACTTTATTAGCATAAAGACATTTCTTAAATATAATTTCAATATACATTCAGTCACATCACTGTTTGTTTATTTATACACTACAGATGCTACATTTATTTAAATCAAATGTTATTCGTTTCAATTTTATTTTACAATTCAAAAATTTTCAACGCTTGCAACTATATTGTTAAAAGCGATATATATAAATGAAGATGACTTGACTTGAATCAGATGTTTTTACATCGTTATTTTTATTGACTTTTTTTTTTTACAGTGTACCTGAACCTCAAGAGCACGGCTCAGATAATCACTGTTTAAAACTGTGAAAAACCACAAGAACACAGTAGCTATTAAGCACAAAATATTTATTTATTCTTAATTAAACTTGTACACAGTCTGTGTTGTGAGTGCATTTCATGTGGATCTGAGCGGAGCAAAGTAATGCGGAGAAGGGTGAAGCAATCATTCACAGAGAAAAGACCGGGAAAAGTCCACAACCATCAGATCAGTGAGACACAAACATAAAGTGGAGTAATTATTGCCAGATATATTATCAGCATTAATAACAGCAAGAACAGAATATCAGAAACCTCCCGGAAAGGTTTCTCCTGCAGATCATCGATTAGCATCCAATACAAATTTATGGAAAACACATTACAGGACAGAAGCTGCAGCAAAACAAAGCACTGAGGAAACAAATACTAGAGGACTGTACAATTCACAGTTTGGCAGTTATAATAGAAATATAACCCTGACTAAAGATTGGAATCATACAAACCAATAAATAAAACCATGAGTTTATGTTGGGATGTGGATTTTGGATATACGTTTTGTACACGTGTGAGCTAGTATTCAAACACTTGCACTTTCTCATGCTGGATCGCTTTTATGAAAAACAACAATAAATACGAGTCATGACTAACAATTGCACTGCCCTCTTAAAAGAAATTAAAACTCAACATCATTAACACTGTGCAATAAGGAATAAACTCAGCCACTTTGCAAAGCAAATAAAAATGTTACATTTGGTAAAGTAGTCAAATGTAAAGTAGTTTGTCAATGTTCACATTATGGGTTGGGATAATGCAGCACGTAACAGGAAGGTTGAATCACATGCAATGTCATTTTGACACACATTCAGAGTCAAACCTGCATTCAGTCCCTGTGTTACGCTGTAAAGAGGGAAGCGGCGCACTTATAAGAGCACGTTTACACAGTAATTCTTAGTTCTGTATTTGGGGACGCTTTGATGGCATGCATCGTTCATCAGATCATCGCAATGTAAACCAGTCGTTCCTCAAATCCGTCTGAGACTCTGTGCTTAGTGCAGTATTGCTTATGAATGATTGTAACCGATCAGAAACCCAGACATCAACTGCATTCGGTCATCAATCGAGCTACTAGCTACACTTCAAATTATTAGGTTTATTCAATGCAAACTTGCTTCAACTGAAAGGGGACCAAAAAATGATTTTATGCAAAAAAAAAAAAAAAAAAAAAAAAGCACCACTGCATTAGGAACAGAAGAGGAATGTTGAGGGAAAACTGATGACCGATCAAGGCACTACATCATCCTGAATTGTGTTTCTTAAAGTAGGGATTTTGTCCTGTGGTCTGAAATAGCTGGATATTTCTGTTAACGGCCAATGAAAGTGCTGTAAATGAATGAAACGCGTATGATCGGAAAGCAGGACTGATATTTCTAACCATAATCAATGTTCAGCACTGGGATGCTTTCATAAAACATGAGCAGAATTTTCATTCTTACACAAATCGTCATAAGATTTAGATAAGAATGACTACATTTATTCTGCTCGTGTGTCCCAATGTGCCCATTTATGCATCCCGAGGTTTTAGTCAATCAGCAAAATGATTATTAAATGATACTTCATGGCAGTGGAATTGAAGGCCTAATCTCAGCCAAACCCTTAACACTAACAACTCAATTCATATTCAAACATAAGAGCTAAAAGGTCAAAACAAACAAATGTGCAAGCGGCGCCCACAGGACTGGATTGAGACATCAACACACTCCTCATGCCCACATTCACACGCACACACAAACTCACACCTCATATTTACAGGCTCAAAGGCTTTGTACAGACGCGTCTCCCATCCAACAGCGATCTAAAGCACACAGACGTCGAGGAGAGATTGTGGTTTGATCCTGAAGCAGAGTTAAAAACGTGTTGCAGGAACTCCCAGTCAGTTTGAGTTGGCGTGATTATCCATCTGCAAGTGTGCATCGATTAGCCTTACGCAGAACAGAGTTTGGAGCGCTCATGCAGTCCTGGCTTTGCTGGGGCACATTGGGGCGTCTGGGCTTTTGACCACCAGAGGAAACGTCTGCAACGCTGGGCTGACCATGGTCGGATACGGAAACATTCCCACTGGACTGGGCAAACCGGACCACTGGTGTGGATACACCGGGCCTGGCATCATCCCAGTGAAGGGGACGGTGGGCATTAGGTATCCGCCCCGCTGGACGACGGGCGACGGGCCGCTGGTGATGCCGTGAGGCATGATGGGACCCAGAGCTGCTGACAGCGGGCAGGACAGGGGGAGATGGAGCTTCACAGCCGCCGCAGGGACTGAGCCTCTCATCTAGAAGAGAAGAGAGAGACCAGATAAAATAACACTGCTCTATGGTTTCTCATGGTTCATGTTTATTCACTCTATATGCTTTAGACATTTTAGCTTCAGAAAATCATTATTGGGTGATTTAATCAGAGAATTACGTATGCGTGATGTCATTGTGTGATTTTGTAAACTAACTGGTGAATTTTTTTAACTGGTTCATTGAAACTAACTGTCCGAAAGAACCAGTTCATGGAAAAGAATCCGACTTCCAGTGACTCGTCGAAACCATAGACTGTAAAAAAATGTGGATGTGGTGTCCGTGACGTCACCCGTAGGTTTCTGAATTGGCAGCACATCACTCCCGGATAACTGAAAATGGGCAAAGAGGCGGAATAGCTGAGGTGACGCTAACAGACAGCAGACAAACGCTAGTAGTGACATCAGCTGCAATCCACCGGTCACTCAAGTGGCCACAACGTAAGATGGGCTGGCAAGACCTATGGTCAATGGAAGAGAGTAGGATCAGTTTCAACATATGATGTTCTCCCATCACCACAGAACCTAAACCTCTGGGTAGGAGAGGATCCCTCATGTCTTTTGTGTTCATCACCTGCACACTAAGGCACATTCTGACAGGATATAGTAATAATAATAATAATTAATAATTAGTTACATTTATATAGACTTTTTCTGGGGGGGGGGGGGATCTCCTCAACCACCACCAATGTGCAGCATCCACCTGAATGATGCGACGGCAGCCATATTGCGCCAGTACACCCACCACACACCAGCTTACTGGAGGAGAGGAGACAGTGATGAAGCCGATCAGTATACAGGGATGATGAGGAGGCCATGATGGACAGAGTCCAAGGGACAAATGTGGTCAGGATGCCGGGTCGGATTCAGTGGCCAAGAGTTGCGTTGCACAGTGAAGAGCTTATCTGAAGCAGCAGAGAGGAGCAGCAACTGGCTGTGGTTGAGACGGAAAGATTCTGGGTGACTGTATACAGGCTGCCACACTACGGTTTCGAAGAATACTTGAAGAGTCTGTTGGATTATTTGTATAGTTTGCATAGTTATCAGTTATTACAATCCCGTGTACTGTTTACAGTACAACACGGATCCTCAGCAATGGGGATTTGTGTTTGTTGTATATTGTGTTAATGCTTGTGACTACATTTCCCATGATGCACTTTGTACGTTTGTTTCCGGATGTGTCCCGGTGTTTGGAGAGTGATGCATGAGAAGTAAAGAAGCAGTCACGCTAAGTTTGTGTGTGTGTCATATTTGCCTGGTATCCCCATAAAATCTTCCAAGACACAATAGTGTTGGACAGATATTGTTGTGTTTTGTAGTAGTATGTCATACGGAACCATTGGCACTGGACTTGCTTAAACGACGACAGTGGGGCTTCAACAGCCTTAGTCAAACGGGTTGGCGCGTATGGTCGGGTTGCGGTTAGAGATTGTGGTTAGGTCACATCAAGGATTAATGCCACTGAACTATGAGGAAGGAGCAACCTCAGCACAACAGAAGCACAACAGAAAGAAAGAAACGCTGATGTACAGGTAAACTGGGCTGAGTTGAGTGGGGGACGGAGGGGGGGGGGGGGACTCTTGGATGCCAGAATCACTGTCGAGCCCTCTTGAGGTGTTGTGGGCTAGTGGACGAAACACTGAGGACAGAAGGTGCCCACTTGAAGACCCCAGAGATGTACCCTACTCAGCTCAATCCAGACGGTTGCCGTGCTGATCCGCTGGGGAGACCGCACTGTGATTGATCCCGGAGCCAGCATCGCAGCCGTTGTGTTTGTGCTGACGCAAATATACTTCAGCGATTAAGACCAGACAGAAGGATCACCATTATGGAAGGAAGCGTAAATTGATGGGGACGCATAGGTTACTGTAAAGCTACGTCTTAGTTGGTGTTTATCTTGGCGAAACAGAGTGCAAATCAGCATGAACATCTACTCTTGTGTAACGGCCGCACGCATCGATTTACAACTTGAACTTGACGCACAACCTAGTGACAAACACGGTTGCCCAGCCCTGTTTGTTTGAACCGCGAGAGGCATCAAAGCTTACGCTACTCCTACATCCTAGATTGTCAAGTGTTACTCTTTTGGCGTAAGTCGACTTGCATACGGCCGTCTGCTGCAAGCTAGTTATTTTAGTCGATAAAGTTTTAAATATGAATATTTTTCTTACACCAAAGCATCGTTTCACTTCAGAAGGCCTTTATTAACCCCTTGGAGCCTATTGGGACCCTTTTATGATGGATATGATGCACTTGTATGGACTTTGCCCATTCACTCCCATTATTTAGCTTGGAAGCTATTTAGCTTATTTTTTATTAGCTATATACACCAAAACAACTTTTTGCACCAGGCTGTAAACATTTTTCTGCTGTAAAGTTGGGCATTTTAAAATGGGGGTTTATGGGATTGACTCTCTTTTGCAGCCTGTCTCTCGCGACCAGTCGATGAATTGCAGTTTAAGTCACTTCCGTGTTAGATTCAAGAGCGAGCCCGGAAGGTTGGCAACAGAACGTAACGCAAGTACGTGTTCCATTCTCAGCACTGCATACTTGATTTCAGGAAAACTTCACTTGTCAATAGTGTAGAGATGTATGAAACACTAAGCAGCTTTCTCTTGGTCAGCGTGGTGAATTTGCCTGAACATGAGCTGAATCAACACGGCAAGCTTTTTCCCAAATAACTGGATATCTGTCGTGAAATTTTGCAGAGAAATGCTAAATGTGACCACATTTTAAAACCGTGGCCCCCTCTACCTTTACTTAGATGTATCCGATTAATGGAACAGAATATTTACTCACAGTAAAAAAAAAAAATGTTTTGGTTTAACTTAAAGTAACCTAGTGGCCTTAAAATGTTGAGTTCCCGCATATTCTCCTTTGTTGTAGCTCCGCTCTTCCCCAGTCTGTCAGTAACGCTCTGTTTAGTTCCTGTCTCTATGAAGCCCCTCCTTCTGAAAAACACACTGTGCTCTGATTGGTCGGCTGGATCGGTGTGTTGTGATTGGTCTTTTTTCTGCGTATTAATTATTTAAATGAGAAATATTGTGATGTGTTTGTTCCTGGAAGAAACTCAAGACTACAATGGAGGCGTTTCAGGGAGTTCAGAAACACTGACACTGATATAGAGAAGAACAGGATGTTTGGAGAGCTTTTCCATGATCAAACAGCAACATTACTCACTAAAGAAAGATGAACATGAAGAAAAAAACATCCTCATTAAGATTCGGGATGACCTCATTTAGTACCTGATTGGGGACTCTGGCCATTGCAGTGTGGCTGGTCTGGAAGGAGTGATGAGATCTCTGCGGTCTGATCTGACACACAGAGGGGCGGAGCTGAGGGGCGGAGGCAAGAGTCTCTTTCGCCCAATCATCAACCAGCTTGTGTAGGTCATCAGTGAATGTGCCAGTCTTGTTGTTGCTGTTGTTGGCTTGAGCCTGGACGAGCGCCGTGATTGGCCGAGGTGATGAAGATGGCACGGCTGTGGATGATGATGATGATGAGGCACCAGTGTTATGAGACCCTGAGAAAAAGACAGATAAAAGACCTCAAGCTCAGAGAATTCACCCTGAAGTCCTCTGTAACCAATCCGCTGCTCACTGACAGATAGTGAGACTCGTCATGTTATGCAGGGAAGTGTGGATAATATTATGGTTAATCGTTACGCATTACTAGATGTGCAAATATTTGCTTTGACAATCACTTGATTCAATACCAGTTTTTAAGTTAATTAAATTTTAATTAACCTTACAAAAGTTTGGGGTCAGACCTTTGAATTATACATGGTTTAAGAATCACAGAGATCAATCAACTACTTGCTTACTGGGGTTTGTTCCCAATGAGAGAAGAGACACTGAGTATGTACTTGAAATGTGTTGGTGCCTCCGATTGTATCTGTGTATGTAACACTTGTTTCTAGCCTAAAATCAAGCAGCTGGATGTTTACAGAACCAAACAAAGAACAAAGCAATACACAAATGCACATAAATGACCAGAAATCATAAAGGTTTCAATAAGCACTTGACTGCATCAACCATGCACTAGAAAAAAAAGAGACAATTTAAATGAATTTAAAGAATCAGTGCACATTTCACAATCTGCTGTTGCAAATGGCAAGCACTTATCACACAGGCAATCGCTCATGCCAACAAAAGAAATGACCGGTGAATAAATAGGAAGGAAGGAAAGAAAGAAAGAAAGAAAGAAAGAAAGAAAGAAAGAAAGAAAGAAGGAAAGAAAGAAAAAGAAAGAATGAAAGAATGAAAGAAAGAAAAAGAAAGAAGAAAGAAGAAAGAAAGAAAGAATGAAAGAATGAAAGAAAGAAAAAGAAAGAAGAAAGAAAGAAAGAATGAAAGAAAGACTAGGAGCGAAGAAGGGGTGGGATATTTACTACTGTTGCGCTCTTTCCCTAGACATAGTCGTTTCAGAGTGGACCCTACAAGAGCAAAACAGCAAAGACAGAGACGTTAGGGGGCGGAGAAAAGCACACGGCACAGCCCATTGGACAAGCTGCTGCACAAGAAAACATAGCGACCAATCAGTGAACAGATATAGAATCAGGTGCAGGGAGGCTTCATCTGTGATCTCATGAGGTGTCGGTGGGTGACATGTTTGAATGGTTCATGAGCTAAAAAAGGCATTTTGTGCAGACAACCTTCAAGCCTGGACCCTGAATGAGGTCCAACACTTTTGTTTGACTAAAATGTCCTACTTTAAAGACCCCATGAAATGGTTTGACGGGCACAACAACATTCTTTCCTGAATAGGTCCTATTGAAACAGGATGTTGGTTTGGCCAAAATCATGACTGATCGTACTGTGGATGGACTAAATACCAGCTTCACCTTCATTTAAGATCCAGTGGCAACTGTTGTAGCTTTAGATGAGGACATGTAGTGTTTATAATTAAGGGCGAAAGGACTTTCTTAGCCTCGGCTCATGGTCATAATCTAATAAAATGCTCACCGGAATGATACAAACAGTCATGTGAAGAAAAAGTACAACCTATTTTAATTTGATGGTTTTATGCATGAGGCAATCAAATATTATCTGGTCTTTAGCATATCTTAAAATTAGGTAAATGGAACCTCAGATGACATTATGACATTATTTTAAAAAATAAAGCCAAAATGGAGAAAGCATGTGTAATAAAACTAAGTACACCCCATGATTCCGTAGCTTGTAAAACGTCTCGGTTAGGTATGTAACCCTCGTTCCCTGAAGGAGGGAACTGAGACATTACGTCAACGTCACCGACGTAATTGGGATCACTTCAGGGAGCCCTTTCATCTTTGAGTGTGTACAGAATGAGTCAATGCACATTGGCGTGCAAAATTTGCATTTTGCGGCATGCCCCGCAGCCTGGGTATAAATATGGAAGCGGATGCACGCACCTTTGCTAAGCCGACATAGTGACAGCCATGCAGCGATGGTACAGGAACCGTGGCGACGCGACGTAACGTCTCTGTTCCCACCTTCAGGGAACGAGGGTTACATACGTATCCAAAACGTTCCCTTTCAGTCGGTCACGTTCAACGTCGATGTAATTGGAATCCCCACGGTTGCTGCCACATCCAGTGCCCTGCATGAGTCCCTCAGATCCCAAACTAACTGGGGCAGTTCACACTGCTGTTCAGCATGACCCATACAGCCAGACTCTTGGATTACACTGGGGAAGCATGCCCTTCCAGAGGAGAAGAACACTGCGGAGCCCACATCCTGCCCGTAGGGACGTATCATGTGGGAGTTACACATATGGACTGGCTGACAGGGGAGAACAACATATGAAGGGTCACTGAGGTGGCTCCAGCCTATATAGGGGAGAGACAACATTGGACAGTGACGGCAGAGCAGACTCTGCCAAGGGAAACAAGGGAACCTTGGGCACATATCCAGGCCGGGGTCTCAAGATAATGTGAGAGTAGGCCAGCCTGAATTCTAGCCACGATTCGTCGACCGAAAATGTGTGCACTGCACTGTGCAGGTCCCCTACCCCCTTGATGGAGGTCAATGCAACCATGAGTACTGTTTTCCAAAGCATAATTTTTAACTCTGCTGACTGCAAGGGCTCGAAGGGCGCTTCTCTGCAGTGCCGTAAGCGCCAGAGACAAGTCCCAAGAGGGTATCGAGTGAGGGGAAGGAGAATTTAGTCTTCTCGCCCCCCTCAGGAACTTGATGATCAGGTCGTGCTTTCCCAACGACATACCCTCGATAGCAATAGCGGGAACATACACTTTGAGGGTGGAGGGAGACAGCCTTCGCTCCAACACATCTTGTAGGAAGGACAGCACTGATCTGATCAAGTAAGTTCTGGGGTTCTCCTGGTGAGATGAACACCACTCAATGAACAAGTTCCACTTCAATGCATAGGGGTGACCTCGTAGAGGGGGCTCTGGTGGAAGTGATGGTGTCTACCACCGCCTGGACTAGGTCACCTAGAACCTCCACGTCCCATCCAGGGACCAGACATGGAGTTTCCAGAGGTCTGGCCGCGGGTGACAAGGTACCCCGTCTCTGAGAAAGCAGGTCCTTCCTCAGAGGAATGGGCAAAGAGGACCTGCTCCTCGGTCTCCCTGACTATGCACGATATCTGTGCGAGAAGGCTCACCTGGGGAAAAAGCATACTTGCATAGGCCCCAGGGCCAGCTGTGTGCCTGTGCACCTGTGCAAAGGATCCCCTGAGAACTTGCAGGCCATGGATGGGAGATGTGGATTACCGAGCCAGGAGGCAGTGGGCGCAGGACACAATTGACCCTTCGCAAAGACCCTCCCTCCACCAGATTATTTTTCGGTTACTTTTGATATTAAACATTAAACAAAGTCTCACCTTTCAAATGTGGTCATTTTTTAAAAGAAATTTAAACAATAAATACCGTTTTGTGGCTCTTTAATGTGTCGTGACAGATTAAGCTCAGTTAAAGCTGCTCGTGATCCGATCATCTCTTCCTTCTAGTTCATTTTTAGCATCAAATAAACATGAATGAACATAAGAAAGGAATGTTGTTTTAACCGCGGAAAGGCGTCAGTACACTCCGTTTTTCAAGTTCAAATCCTCCCATGTTACTCTAATATCTCTCCTGACTGCTTTGTCGGACAAAATGGCGGATGGAGAAGTATGATTGGTCAGATTACCTGTCAATCAAGCTCCACACGAAGGGTCAATTGGTGGGATCTCCACATACCCCTTAGCCGCTCCGCCATCAAGAGTGGTGAGGAGGGAAGAGCCACTAGAGCGACTTTGGGCAGAAAAAGGTGCCGTCCATGTTGTAGTGACAATGTGCATTGGTTCGTTCTGTATACACTTGAAGATGAAAGGGCTATCTTTCAGCCATTCTGTTGTAGATTTGCTGGTGTGCTTGGGATCATTGTCCTGTTGCATGACCCAATATCGTCCAAGCTTTAGCTGTCGGACCGTCGTCCTCACATTTGAGTCTAGAATACTTTAGTATCCAGAGGAGTTCATGGTCGACTCAATGACTGAAGGTGTTCAGGTTCTGTGTCTGCAAAACAAGCCTCCACCAACGTGATGGACAGTTGGTACGAGGTCTTTGTGCTGACATGCTGCGTTTGGTTTTCTGTACATTATGGCCAAACATCTCCACTTTAGTCTCGGCTGTCCAGACGACATTGTTCCAGAAGTCTTGTGGTTTGTTCAGATGCAACTTTGCAAACCTAAGCAGTGCTGCCATGTTCTTTTTAGAGAGAAGAAGCTTGTCCTGGCAACACTTCCAAACATGCCATACTTGTACCGTCTTTTTCTAATTGTACTGCCATGAACTATAACATTTAACATGATAACTGAGGCCTGTAGAGTATGAGCTGTAGCTCTCAGGTGTTTTGGGATTTCTCTGAGCATTGCACACTCTGACCGTGGGGTGAATTTGCTTGTATGTCCACTCCTGGGAAGACTGGCAACTGTCTTGAATGTTTTCCCACTAGTGAATAATCTTCCTCACTATAGAATAATGGTCTTCAAATTGTTTGAAAATGGCCTTGTAACCATTCCTAGATTGAATGGCAGCAACAATTGCTTCTCTAAGATCATTGCTGATGTCTTTATTCCTTGGTAATGCTCCAGACTAGCAAACTACCAAAACTTCTGCTTTTATAGAGTTGGTCACAACAGATGATCAATTAATCAAGGGCATTTGATTTGAAAAAATGGCTTCTCCATTTTGGCCAAGGTTTTACTAAATAATGACAATCTGTAATATGTTGTGTTGTTAATCTGAGGTTATATGATAAAATAATGTGTACTTTAGAGGGTGTACTTTCTTTTTCACATGACTCTATAGAGCAAATGACCTCAAAGCTAAAAGACAGACTAAAAGTCACAAAAACCTAATTTTGATTTCATGGGGTCTTTAAAAGTCAAGACTAATTAACTGAATCGTTGCTCACAATCATATATGGTACGTGTCTGTGGCCGTGAGTGAAAATACTGTGCATTTAAGATTAAAACTGAACTGATCTTCTCCTAAACCTCCACTTTTAACTCTTTCCCTGCCATTGACAAGTTTTTCTTGGCAATCTGTGTTTCCACTGTTATATGGTGGGGGGTGGGGGGTGGGGGGGGGGGGGGGGGTGGAGTGGGGGAGCTATTTCACATCTTCTGAAATAGTACAGAATCTCTGGATCAAAACTCAGACGAAGAAGCAGAAACAAGTGATAGAAGCATTGCTGACGCACATGTCAAATCACGCGATCATCAAACATCATATAAATCAAACCTGCATAACGTTACTGAATGAAATGTTGAATTAATGAAGAGGAAACGACTTTGAGGGTGTTGATGGATCGATCTACTCTATCTGTGTTTTGATCATGACTCTGAATCCCATCCGGATGAAGACTTGAACTAAAACCAGATTTTTTTCAGCTTTTTGTTAAAAATGTTTCTTTTTTATGAAACATATTCAAGTTTTAATAAAAAAGAATGCATTAATCTAGAATAAAACGTGTTTTTTTTTGTTTAAAAGCAGAGGCTCTGTTCTTTCTTTTGATATATTGACTGTTCAGATATTCATACAACAAAATATTCTTGGAGCCATGAAGTTTTGTGAAAATGATCAAAAATGCTGGTGCTGGCTGGTAACTTTTGTTCAAAAATGCTGGCGGGGAAAGAGTTAAAAGAATTATCATTTAAAACCAAACAAAAAACATCTGAATGCATAAAAATACTTTTTATCCACCCCAGAAAGCACGGCATGAGTTATTTATAAACAGGTGAATGTTTTAAACAGAATTTAAATTAAGCTTTAAAACATCATATGCTACAAATATCATCTAACATTTCAACAACAAAAAAAAATAATAAAGAAACAAAGCATTTAAAAAGGGATTTTGAATATAACGAAAGTACTGAATGCCAAATTTAAAATGTAACTAGTAAATTATAAAAGGGGGGGGGGGGGGCATTTTCCACACAATGAAGGTTAGAATGATGACTAAATCATAACTTTGACATGGAGGGAGACCCAAGTATAAAATAAACTGGCTTCCTAATCACAGCTATGTTGCACTGGTGGGGAAATTCATGTTTTTGTCCAAAATGAACCCTCACCTAGAGGAACAAAATACAACAAGCCAAAAGTAACAGAAACACAAGGTAAATATAATATGCATCTGGGACAGTGTCATAGTAGAATCATGCAGGTGACAGCCAGAGAACAGGAAGGGAGGTAAAAAAAATTCAAAATACAGCCCTGATGGTTTCCACAGCACCCTGCTCGTGCCCTTGGCATGCTCATCTTCCGAATCCAAACATGAGACGGCACGTCAATCATCGTCTCATTGGGGTTTTACGTGGAGTGAAAAGGAAAGAAGACACAGATATATAGACAATACAAAAGCTTTGGCAAACAAATCCATACAAGCTCTCTCTACTTTCAGTTAAACGTTGGGAATGGCCATGTTTGGGGGAAGACAGCTCACGTTATTGGTCAAAGCTGCAGCCCAGCACAAAGCATTTGTAAAGAAGACAAAGTGAAGGCAGGACGAGTAAACATGAAGGTCTTTCCTGAATAGGATACAACTGTAGAGGCACAAATCCCAAAATGAGTTTGTGGGAAATGTTTTACTTTTTCTCAGTTGCAGTACATCGTACCATATTCATGGAAAGTGCCATCTGACATGAATATGGAAATGAAATGGCTGAGAATGTGTGTTAGTTGATGTGAACATGTGGGAAATGCAGTACAGAAAAACCAAAGCAAATCGCGAGAGAAGAGCAGAAAGAAATGGGGAAAGGAATTATGAGTAATAGAAGGAAAGTAGAACAAATACAAACAGATGGACATAGACACGGGTCCACTGAGGAATCTAGTGCGCGGTTTGCTACTAGATTTATAGGTGATTCGCTCGGATGTTTGGTGGTAAACGGTCCAGCCTGTGGAGAAATGAATATAAGAGGGAGAGAGAGAAAGGGAGAGAGAGAAAGAGAGAGAGAGAGAGAGAGAGAGACAGGTGTAACAGCCGACACAGGTAGCGTTCAGATCAGTACCCCATCAACAAGCATCATATCAGCAACACACCACAACACGGGTCAAGCGGTTAATGTTGATGTGGAAGTGTGTGCATGTGCCTGTGTGTTTCTAACAATGAGAATGTTTTTCTGGAATTGATCAAATCACAGTCTTATGCATCATTAGCCACTTTCACACATAAAACCCATTGATGATTAAAGTACTGTAACATCGCTGTATTAACCATTCACTCAAAGTGATTTAGCTGGTTTAACCGGTAACTACACTAGTATGATGGGAAAAGTCAAGTTTTTCCTTTATTGCATTGACAACAATTCCAAATAATCCGACTGATATTTTTCCGTCACTTCACAGCTCAAGAAAGTCCCTAATAAAGCGTTTGGGACTGCGTGTGCCGTCAAGCATGTTAGGATACCTTTTCCTTTCATAGGTTCACTCAACGCAGGATAATGGGTGTTGGATACCATGCCGGCTTTTCAGGTGTACCAAGCTGATGTCTATAAAGATGAAGGGGCTGACTTGACTCCTGAGACAGTCAAGGAGTTCAGACGAGTGACTGATTTGGTGCTCAGTCCCTCTATGGCAGGGTTGGTGCCGACCGAGAGACATCTGTGGTTCTCATGTATATCTGGGAGGTTGAAGTTGGCAATAATTTAAACCCCATAAGTGCATCAGAGGCTGGCAGCCAAGGCTTCTGACCTGCAGCCATTCCTAAAAGAGGGGTCTCGAAAAATCGTGTCAAACCGCTAAAGCTTATTTGCTTTTCACCTTGCTGGCCTCGAGATTCTGTTCTGCTAGTTCCTCCACATTTTGCATCTCAGATGACAGAAGAAAAACACTGTGTCTTGTGTTTCATGCAACAATGCCTTTGGAGAACAGGAGTTGCTCCAGTCAGGAGTGCCTCAAGTCTTGTTTACAGTGATGTTCTTACATGGTGCATGCTGGGTCCCTTATTTAAATATATACAATGGAATATACATATTCCATTTGGGATAGGATTTTTCTGCTGCTCAGCCACTTCAGGAAGGTCTACTACTGATAGAAGCACATATCTATTCTACACCTCTCATATCTCTTGCACTGACACTGGTCACTGTCAAGCAACTATATCAACTCATCAGCTATATTGGATCTTGAGTCTTGGCATTTTGACATTTCCCGATGGGCAGATTCTGTCAACACAAGACAATTTCGATAAACACATCATCAGTAGGTTGGACAGATTTTACAAAGAACATCCAGTCGTCTGGCCAAGTAAGACTGGTAACTCACAGGTTGCGGGTTTGATTCTCAATACCGGCAGGACATGACAGGTTCTCTTGAGCAAGGCACCTAACCCCCAATCACTCCCCGGGCGCCACAGCAAAAATATCTGCCCACTGCTCCAGGTGTGTGTCCACGGTTTGCAGTGTGTGTTTGTTCACTGCTCACTACTCCTAATGTGTGTGCAGTAACTTGGATGAGTTAAATGCAGAGGACAAATTCCAAGGATGGGGTAGAGATGGGTCATTCATGAACGATCCATTCATTGCGTACGGTCACGTGACAACTGAACAAAAGACTCGGAAGGTAAAAGGAAATATTTATGTTCCCTGTAAATTATCTTTGGCTGTATTATGATTTCTTAATTCAGAATATGATCAGGATGTGTTCTGGGAATTTGACTGTTAAAAGTATAACATTTAAAGCCACTTAAATGAACGAATCTTTATTCGAATCATTCAATTCATTTTGATGAACGAGATCGAACGAGAGAGTCAGTAAAATGATCCGAACTTCCCATCGCTAGAATGGGGTACCATACTTGTCCTTTACATGTCACTTTCAGCCCATGGAGTCTGAAAGAGCGATCATCTCATGTGGCACTTAATTTACCTAGAGATGGTGGCAGTTTTTCTACTAATAAAGTTATTTCTTTCTGGACATTTGAGCCTGGTATGTGGTTCTCATGACAAACAACATGTCAGTAGTTTCTTGCTGTGACGCTCAGTGAGAAGTTGTGTGTTTGTCCCCGAGTTACAGGTGATTGCTGGAGGGCATGGCTTTACACCTGAAGGAAATCATGGTACTTTAAAAGACACTGGGTTAAACAGAGATGGAGAGAACTATTGCTCGCTGCTGTTGTTGCTGCTCATGAGGCTTCCGGAGAGCTGACGGGATGTGTGGGTTACGGGACACCACAGCCACCTTGGAGTTCTCATGTGATCCATCTTTCCATCCATCATGATGTTTTGATTTGGACCTTTTGTTGTTTATGTTTGGTTTGACTGATGTCACTTGAACTTGCTACTTACATTTATATGCTGACACACTGACTAACAATTACACTGATCACTTGACATTTCATGTTTCTTAATTTAGTTAAATATGTGGTTAAACACATGTGATGTTTAGTGTGGCACATTTATTTGGCACAGAACAAACTTCTGTCCCTGAGGGCGGTGCATATCCCAGTTGGATGTGGGAGCAGATCTTCTCTGAGGGCAAGGGTTGAGGCCCAGGGTACAGAGGTTGCAGGCTCTTACCATGGGTCTGATTTGTCGAGAAGGAGTCCAGCTCCCCCTTTGATTAGTTTCCTCCAACTCTTGAGATAAACACCCTAGCTTCATGATTGGCTGATGGCCCCTCTGTATGCCTTCCCACTGATAAGTCTGCTTCCACCAGTTTGGAAAGTGCGTCTTGGTATGTTTCTTGAATCTGGTGTTTCTCCTGGATGAAAGTTCGTGGGAAATACAGATCAGAGTGGATTAACTCTCACAGGCTCAGGGTAGTATGTGGCATCTCTGGTAGGAAACTTTGAGTTTTGTACTTGATTGGGGGTATCTGGTAAATTCTGGTCTTTTGTCTGAGGTTACAGAGACCCTTTGGGATGGAAGGGCCTCTACTAGGAGGCTGTATTTTCTTAAGTGGCAGATATTTGCATTGTTGTGTAGAGAGCACAATTTGAATTTGGGTCATTCCTTTTCGCTTCAGGTCTGGCCAGAGGTTTGCGTTTTTTTATATTGATATTTTTTTTTTAGCAGTGATGGAACAATCTGAATACTGTCCATCATTTTGACAGATTACACTGAGGGTGATCTATTTTAACTTCTAACTGTAATTCCAACCCCTTTTCAGTGGGTGAGTGAGACTTAATTATTGTTTGAATTTTATAATAAAATGACCAGAATTTGAATGCGACTGTTTCTGTCACAGTGTCTGGTTTATGTTCCCCGGGTTAACGGTTAACATAGACATGGTGTCTATGTATTTTCACTACAATTCCCATTATCCTGTCTGTCACTGATTGTTCATTGTCTGTCAGCTGTTTCTCGTCACCCTGTTAGCACTTGTTTATATATCCCGGTTTAGTTCAGTGTTTGTCACAGAGTCCTTGTTTGATGTTCCCACACTCCTGTTCGCTGCCTGTTTCTCGTTCGTGTCTTTGTCTTGATTATTGGATTTTTGACCATTTGCCTGAACTGACTGTGAGTACGGATTTCCCTAATAAACTGTGCTTGGATCTAAACCTTTTCTCCTGTGTGTATCGTGAGAGAAGGACTCCGTCATGCAAAGATCCAGCAGTGCGGGATTCTGTAACCCTCCTTCTAATAATGGAGGAGGAAGGGGACCACAAAGAGGAGGTTTGCAGACCGGGAAGGAAGAGCCCAGATTAAACATCTTACAGTGTTTCGCCTTATGGGCCCGGCAGACTGAGGAAGCTGCGGCAGCTAGATCTCCAGTGACCACGTCCGTCAGAGATGGTGAGTCGTTCGAGGGGACTCGTCTGGCCAAATTCTCCGGGACTCGGGGAGGTCGCAGGGGAGGAGGTGGTCGACAAAACGACACCATCCTCCGCCTTGCTATGTTCCTGATCCGGAGCCGCTGGTTTATTCCAGCACAAGACCCTCGTCACTGGTTCCGTCCCGCACTAATCCACCACCGCGGGTCTCAGCTAGCACTATTGGTCCCGTCCAGCACAAGACCCTCGCCGCTGGTC
This sequence comes from Semotilus atromaculatus, assembly GCA_031834385.1. Classification (NCBI taxonomy): domain Eukaryota; kingdom Metazoa; phylum Chordata; class Actinopteri; order Cypriniformes; family Leuciscidae; genus Semotilus; species Semotilus atromaculatus. Next base: position 1,781,132 of record JAULUF010000042.1, read on the forward strand.
CCGTCCATCAGAGAGCCCTCGCTGCTGGTTCCGCCCAGCACAGGGCCATCATCGCGGGTTCCATCCTGCACAAAGCCTACACCTTGCCATCAAGGACGGAGGAGGAGAGGATTTCTTACCTCCCCAACGCCCCGGTGGTCGTTCCCGAACAGCCTGCTGTCATCATGGAGGTCGTCCCTGTACAGCCCGCTGTCGTCTCGATGGTCGTCCCTGAACAGCATGCTGTCGTCCCAGAGACCATCCCAGAACTACTCACGTCTGCCCAGCCAGAGACTGTTCCTGTCACGTCTGCCCAGCCAGAGACAGATCAGGAGATGCCCATTCTCGGGGCCGGGAGGGCAATGACCGACTATTTCGAGCGTCTGGCTCGGATCCTGGATAGGCCTCTCAGACCTTTCGGGTCCGTGGTTCCAGAACCGGAGCCAGTGTCTGTTCCAGAGCCGGAGCCAGTCTCTGTTCCAGAGCCAGTTTCTGTGTTTGTGTCAGTTCCAGAGCCGGAGCCAGTTTCTGTGTTTGTGTCTGTTCCTGAGCCGGAGCCAGTGTCTGCTGTTCCTGAGCCGGAGCCAGTGTCTGCTGTTCCTGAGCCAGAGTCTGCTGTTCCTGAGCCGGAGCCAGTGTCTGTTTCTGAGTTTGTTTCAGTGTCCCCAGACAAGATGGCCGCCGCTGAGCCGGTGTCTGTTCCTGTGCCTGAGCCGGTGTCAGTTCCTGTTTCTGAGTTTGTTCCAGGGTCTCCAGACAAGATGGCCACCGCTGAGCTGGTGTCGGTTCCTTTGCCAGAGCCGGTGTCTTTTCCTGTGCCTGTTCCTGAGTCAAGGTCTGTTCTTGTGCCTCCGCCCTGGCCGCCCGAGGGGTCGTCTCCGCCCTGGCCGCCCAAGGAGTCGTCTCCGCCCTGGCCGCCCGAGGGGTCGTCTGCTTCGCCCTGGCCACCGGCTAAACCTTCACCCCCTGTTTCTATTCCCTTCCATGGACCTGGCCCCCCATCCCTCCCCCTGATCCTCCTTGCCACCTCCCTACTGGACTCTTGTTTTGTTTGTTTTTTGTGGGTCTTGGAGCGTCTGGTAGCCACTCCGTAGAGGGGGGGTTATGTCACAGTGTCTGGTTTGTGTTCCCCGGGTTAACACTAGAGGTCCTCAGTTTCACGGTGTCTATGCATTTTCACTACAATTCCCATTGTCCTGTCTGTCACTGATTGTTCATTGTCTGTCAGCTGTTTCTCGTCACCCTGTTAGCACTTGTGTATATATCCCGGTTTAGTTCAGTGTTTGTCACGGAGTCCTTGTTTGATGTTCCCACACTCCTGTTCCTGTTCGCTGCCTGTTTCTCGTTCGTGTCTTTTGTCTTTGGATTGATTATTGGATTTTTGACCATTTGCCTGAACTGACTGTGAGTACGGATTTCCCTAATAAACTGCGCTTGGATCTAAACCTTTGCTCGTGTGTGTGTCGTGACAGTTTCATATCAAAAGTAACAAAGCACAAAGATTTATTGGATGGGAGGCGCAATATAATGTTCTGTTCATTCAACTGAAAACAGCACGGACTAAAAGATCGATTCTTGAGATTTAATGATTGGTATTGGTCCATAAAAATAAGAATCGAATAAAATTGAAAAATCTATATTTTTTACCTAGCCCTAACATTGTTTATGTTTGCCTGTTCGGGTCGTGTTTTAGTTGTCACCTGGGGGGGAATAAAACAAACAATCATCTGCTTCGTGAGGTGTTGAACACTGTTTTCCTCAAAAATAAATAAATGCTTAATCTAGCCTATATTCTTGCCCTATAAATTCATGATTAAAAATGACGGGTAACAATTTTCCAACCCTGACAATGCGAAAGTCTCACACAACCTCTGGTTCTGCCATACCTTCAGGAGTGTTTTTCTGCATGCATGGACTCAGCTACACTTAAAGTGAATGTAGCAGCGACTACTGCGGAGCATACACCAATTAATGGTGTTTTTCCACTTGTCTCCCGTATTATGCATGGGATTAGTTGACTGAGGCCTTTCTGTCACGCTTGTGTTCTTTCTAGGAACTTAACTATAGTTTAAGTAAGTCTTAGCTTTTCTCCTCCACCCTTTGAGCTGGAGAATGGGACAGAGCACAGGCTTTGTCCGTGAGGCCGTTACAGATTTACTGAATGCTAACGGATCGTTTTCTCCAGGTATTTTTAACATTTATTTGCTGGGAAATCTTTAACCAGATACAATGGAAATATATACAATACATTCACAAAATATACAGACTGTTTTGCATTTTTATTCACTTTCTTGCAGTAAAACAGAAATAAAATCAGATACATATGTATTCAGACCCTATTCCTAGGGTACGACAATGATACGCTTAAAACGGAGAAGTTTTTCTTTCGAGTTTTCCGCGTACAGACTACATATGATGCACGTTTTTGTTGTTTACACAGAGACAGTTTGCAAAAACTTGCACTTTGAAACTAGTTTTCAAAAGTTTGTGTTTTCAGGCACCCAAAACGCTGTTGTCGTGTAAATGAACGGCCAAAACGCAAACTTTTTTAAAGATTTCAGTTGAAAACGGTGTCGTGTAAACAGCTCTAAGTCCTGGGCTACCAAGGGTGCTTCAACAATTAAAACTGGATGTGATGCACACCTTCTTTTGGGGATTCTTCTTTATGGATCCTCACAAGGTCTGTGAAGTTGAGAGCATTGCTGTTCCACAATCATTAGGTCCTCATTTCTTAGTGTTAAAGTTAAGGCTCTGGTTAGGCCACTCAGGAACATCAGTTGGTTGGTTTGAGCTGGTTTTCCTCAGTATCTTCCTATATTTTGGGGACTTTTATGATTCACTTCAAAGTTGGAGGTGAAAGGAAACAACAGGAATAGGGAAATGACATGAGCCAGATTCAAGCTCTTGTTTCTGCATAAACACCACCGCAACATCAGAGTACAGCATATGTAGCTTGCTCCAAGTCTTTGGCACAAACTATTCATATGATAGACTTCATATGTTCACATATAGCATCAATAAAGAACTTTTGTGGTAATAACTCCTTAATTTGGCAAAATACAAAAGATCATTTGCCTTCCCGCTCACACATGACCTCTAAATGGAGACATTTACAGGCAAAGACTAAATGTGTGAAAGTGTCTACTGACTGTAAGAATGTTTTATACACAGTATGTGCATCATGCAATCTTCCTTTGCCGTCCAAGAAATCATGTGACCGAGCAAATAAGGAGCCGTTTAAATGTCCCATTCTGTCTGACTCCATTTAAACGAAGTAAATGAGTTGAGCGCACATGAGAGACTGTGAAATAACCCCATGCGTGTGAGAGAGTGAGTGAGATATGTGACAAACAGAGAAGGAGAGAGATATGATAGTCACAGAGAGGCATCTCTGACACGTGTGTCTTCTGCAGATCCGCTGTGAGTGAGTCACGCTGCGTCCAAGCCAGTGTCTAGAGTCAGTGTTCAGTGTCTAGAGTCAGTGTCCAGTGTCTAGAGTCAGTGTCCAGTGTCTAGAGTCAGTGTTCAGTGTCTAGAGTCAGTGTTCAGTGTCTAGCGTCAGTGTTCAGTGTCTAGAGTCAGTGTTCAGTGTCTAGAGTCCGTGTTCAGTGAGTCAGTGTCCAGTGTCTAGAGTCAGTGTTCAGTGAGTCAGTGTCCAGTGTCTAGAGTCCGTGTTCAGTGAGTCAGTGTCCAGTGTCTAGAGTCAGTGTTCAGTGTCTAGAGTCAGTGTCCAGTGTCTAGAGTCAGTGTCCAGTGTCTAGAGTCAGTGTTCAGTGTCTAGAGTCAGTGTTCAGTGTCTAGAGTCAGTGTCCAGTGTCTAGAGTCAGTGTTCAGTCTAGAGTCAGTGTTCAGAGTCAGTGTTCAGTGTCTAGAGTCAGTGTTCAGTGTCTAGAGTCAGTGTTCAGTGTCTAGAGTCAGTGTTCAGTGTCTAGAGTCCGTGTTCAGTGTCTAGAGTCCGTGTTCAGTGAGTCAGTGTCCAGTGTCTAGAGTCAGTGTTCAGTGAGTCAGTGTCCAGTGTCTAGAGTCCGTGTTCAGTGAGTCAGTGTCCAGTGTCTAGAGTCAGTGTTCAGTGTCTAGAGTCAGTGTCCAGTGTCTAGAGTCAGTGTTCAGTGTCTAGAGTCAGTGTTCAGTGTCTAGAGTCAGTGTCTAGAGTCAGTGTTCAGTGTCTAGAGTCAGTGTTCAGTGTCTAGAGTCAGTGTTCAGTGTCAGTGTTCAGTGTCTAGAGTCAGTGTTCAGTGTCTAGAGTCTAGAGTCAGTGTTCAGTGTCTAGAGTCAGTGTCCAGTGTCTAGAGTCTAGAGTCAGTGTTCAGTGTCTAGAGTCAGTGTCCAGTGTCGAGTCAGTGTTCAGTGTCCAGAGTCAGTGTCCAGAGTCAGTGTTTAGAGTCTAGAGTCAGTGTTCAGTGTCTAGAGTCAGTGTTCAGTGTCTAGAGTCAGTGTCTAGAGTCAGTGTCCAGAGTCAGTGTTTAGAGTCTAGAGTCAGTGTTCAGTGTCTAGAGTCAGTGTTCAGTGTCTAGAGTCAGTGTCTAGAGTCAGTGTTCAGTGTCTAGAGTCAGTGTTCAGTGTCTAGAGTCAGTGTTCAGTGTCTAGAGTCAGTGTCTAGAGTCAGTGTCCAGTGTCTAGAGTCAGTGTTCAGTGTCCAGAGTCAGTGTTTAGAGTCTAAAGTCAGTGTTCAGTGTCTAGAGTCAGTGTTCAGTGTCTAGAGTCAGTGTTCAGTGTCTAGAGTCAGTGTTCAGTGTCTAGAGTCAGTGTCCAGTGTCTAGAGTCAGTGTCCAGTGTCTAGAGTCAGTGTTCAGTGTCCAGAGTCAGTGTTTAGAGTCTAGAGTCAGTGTCCAGAGTCAGTGTTTAGAGTCCAGAGTCAGTGTTCAGTGTCTAGAGTCAATGTTCAGTGTCTAGAGCAGTGTCCAGTGTCTAGAGTCAATGTCCAGTGTCTAGAGTCAGTGTCCAGTGTCTAGAGTCAGTGTTTAGAGTCTAGAGTCAGTGTTCAGTGTCTAGAGTCAGTGTTCAGTGTCCAGAGTCAGTGTTTAGAGTCCAGAGTCAGTGTTCAGTGTCTAGAGTCAATGTTCAGTGTCTAGAGCAGTGTCCAGTGTCTAGAGTCAATGTCCAGTGTCTAGAGTCAGTGTCCAGTGTCTAGAGTCAGTGTTTAGAGTCTAGAGTCAGTGTCCAGTGTCTAGAGTCAGTGTTCAGTGTCCAGAGTCAGTGTTTAGAGTCTAGAGTCAGTGTTCAGTGTCTAGAGTCAGTGTTCAGTGTCTAGAGTCAGTGTCCAGTGTCTAGAGTCAGTGTCCAGTGTCTAGAGTCAGTGTTCAGTGTCCAGAGTCAGTGTTTAGAGTCTAGAGTCAGTGTCCAGAGTCAGTGTTTAGAGTCCAGAGTCAGTGTTCAGTGTCTAGAGTCAATGTTCAGTGTCTAGAGCAGTGTCCAGTGTCTAGAGTCAATGTCCAGTGTCTAGAGTCAGTGTCCAGTGTCTAGAGTCAGTGTTTAGAGTCTAGAGTCAGTGTCCAGTGTCTAGAGTCAGTGTTCAGTGTCCAGAGTCAGTGTTTAGAGTCTAGAGTCAGTGTTCAGTGTCTAGAGTCAGTGTTCAGTGTCTAGAGTCAGTGTTCAGTGTCTAGAGTCAGTGTTCAGTGTCCAGAGTCAGTGTTTAGAGTCTAGAGTCAGTGTTCAGTGTCTAGAGTCAGTGTCCAGTGTCTAGAGTCAGTGTTCAGTGTCTAGAGTCAGTGTTCAGTGTTCAGTGTCTAGAGTCAGTGTTCAGTGTCTAGAGTCAATGTTCAGTGTCTAGAGCAGTGTCCAGTGTCTAGAGTCAATGTCCAGTGTCTAGAGTCAGTGTCCAGAGTCAGTGTTTAGAGTCTAGAGTCAGTGTTCAGTGTCTAGAGTCAGTGTTCAGTGTCTAGAGTCAGTGTTCAGTGTCTAGAGTCAGTGTCCAGAGTCTAGAGTCAGTGTCCAGTGTCTAGAGTCAGTGTTCAGTGTCTAGAGTCAGTGTCCAGAGTCAGTGTTCAGTGTCTAGAGTCAGTGTCCAGTGTCTAGAGTCAGTGTCCAGTGTCTAGAGTCAGTGTCCAGAGTCAGTGTTTAGAGTCTAGAGTCAGTGTTCAGTGTCTAGAGTCAGTGTTCAGTGTCCAGAGTCAGTGTTCAGAGTCCAGAGTCAGTGTTCAGAGTCCAGAGTCAGTGTTCAGAGTCCAGAGTCAGTGTTCAGTGTCCAGAGTCAGTGTTCAGTGTCCAGAGTCAGTGTTCAGTGTCCAGAGTCAGTGTTTAGAGTCCAGAGTCAGTGTTCAGTGTCTAGAGTCAGTGTTCAGTGTCTAGAGTCAGTGTTCAGTGTCTAGAGTCAGTGTTCAGTGTCTAGAGTCAGTGTTCAGTGTCTAGAGGCAGTGTCCAGTGTCTAGAGTCAGTGTTCAGTGTCTAGAGTCAGTGTCCAGTGTCTAGAGTCAGTGTCCAGAGTCAGTGTTTAGAGTCTAGAGTCAGTGTTCAGTGTCTAGAGTCAGTGTTCAGTGTCTAGAGTCAGTGTCCAGTGTCTAGAGTCAGTGTTCAGTGTCCAGAGTCAGTGTTTAGAGTCTAGAGTCAGTGTTCAGTGTCTAGAGTCAGTGTTCAGTGTCTAGAGTCAGTGTCTAGAGTCAGTGTTCAGTGTCTAGAGTCAGTGTCCAGTGTCTAGAGTCAGTGTCCAGAGTCAGTGTTTAGAGTCTAGAGTCAGTGTTCAGTGTCTAGAGTCAGTGTCCAGTGTCTAGAGTCAGTGTTCAGTGTCCAGAGTCAGTGTTCAGTGTCCAGAGTCAGTGTTTAGAGTCTAGAGTCAGTGTCCAGTGTCTAGAGTCAGTGTTCAGTGTTCAGTGTTCAGTGTCTAGAGTCAGTGTTCAGTGTCTAGAGTCAGTGTTCAGTGTCTAGAGTCAGTGTTCAGTGTCTAGAGTCAGTGTTCAGTGTCTAGAGTCAGTGTCTAGAGTCAGTGTTCAGTGTCTAGAGTCAGTGTCCAGAGTCAGTGTTTAGAGTCTAGAGTCAGTGTTCAGTGTCTAGAGTCAGTGTTCAGTGTCTAGAGTCAGTGTCCAGTGTCTAGAGTCAGTGTCCAGTCTAGAGTCAGTGTTCAGTGTCCAGAGTCAGTGTTTAGAGTCTAGAGTCAGTGTCCAGTGTCTAGAGTCAGTGTTCAGTGTTCAGTGTCTAGAGTCAGTGTTCAGTGTCTAGAGTCAGTGTTCAGTGTCTAGAGTCAGTGTTCAGTGTCCAGAGTCAGTGTTTAGAGTCTAGAGTCAGTGTTCAGTGTCTAGAGTCAGTGTCCAGTGTCTAGAGTCAGTGTTCAGTGTCTAGAGTCAGTGTTCAGTGTTCAGTGTTCAGTGTCTAGAGTCAGTGTCCAGAGTCAGTGTTCAGTGTTCAGTGTCTAGAGTCAGTGTTCAGTTCAGTGTCTAGAGTCAGTGTCTAGAGTCAGTGTTCAGTTCAGTGTCTAGAGTCAGTGTTCAGTGTTCAGTGTCTAGAGTCAGTGTTCAGTTCAGTGTCTAGAGTCAGTGTTCAGTGTCTAGAGTCAGTGGTCAGTGTTCAGTGTCCAGAGTCAGTGTTCAGTGTCTAGAGTCAGTGTCCAGAGTCAGTGTCCAGTGTCTAGAGTCAGTGTTCAGTGTCTAGAGTCAGTGTTCAGTGTCTAGCAACGAATCATGTCCAAACACTACACTGCAAAACATGCTTTTCTTACTTAGTATTTTTGTCGTTTTTTATCTCGTCCGAATATGTAAATATTCTTAAATCAAGAAGCATTTACTAGAGAAGTAAAATGAGATAAGAAATTCTATATTGTTTTCTGATTAAAATAAATACAATTGAGTTTTTGCTTGAAACAAGCTAAATTATTTGCCAATGGGGTAAAAAAAAATAAAATAAAAACTTAATTCAAATAGGAACCAAGATTATTTTTCTTACCCCATTGGCAGATAACTTTGCTTGTTTTAAGCAAAAACTAACTTAATTATTTATTTTATCAGAAAACAATATAGAATTTCTTATGTCATTTTACTTCTCTAGTAAATGCTTCTTGATTTAAGAAATTGTAGATATTTGAACTGGAAACAAGACAAAAATACTAAGTAAGAAAAGCATTTTCTGGCAGTGTAAAGTCTTGCTTCACGTAATCTTAAATTTCCTTCGGGACGAATAAAAGTATAACCTAATCTGATTGTTACTACATGTGTTTTGCTCTCAGTGAGACGCTAGCGACACCGTGGCTGGAGAGCGCAGCGCAGACGCACTTCCACAGACACTGTGTGTGCAGCAGCTCCACAGGCTCCGCGGCGTGTGTGTGTTCACCTTGTCTGGGTGGCGTGTGTGTGGCGGGCCCGTAGATGTTGTCGGAGGACAGAGAGCCCTTGAGCGAGCAGGGCTGCTGGGTTTGGACCGGCTCCAGCGGCTCTGACACGGGACTGGCGGTGCTGGAACCCACAGAGCTCTTGACCGGAGAACCCGACGCACTGGAGCACGTCTCGGCTACAGGAGAACACACACAGCTAATGGTGACAATCTGGGTTTTATAGTGCGATAGTGAACCAATACGTAGAACATCCAATGAAGCTTTAATTTTGGTGGACTTAAAGGGATAGTTCACCCATAAATAAAAATGACCCCATGATTTACTCGCCCTCAAGCCATCCGAGGTGTGTGACTTTCTTATTTCAGACGAACGCAGTCAAAGATATATAAAAAAATTTCCAGGCTCTTCAAAACCTGTCCATTGTCAGGTATTAATGGACGACGACGAGGCGTGAACCGTCCGACACGCAGAAGTCCATTAATACCTGACAATGGACACTCAAAGGGCATTAACCCGCTTATACCATGGTCACTTGCCAAATAACACATTTTTAAAACATTAGTTTATATTTTAATAAGTTTAGAATCGAAATCTAAAGTTTTTACAAACAATAACTTGGTTTCCCTGGTTACGCCTGACGGTTTATTTAGCAACTTGAGATATTTATAGTCCGCTACGCTCTAGAACCCTTCAGTTCAGCTCACTTACACCGTTTATAACTTTTCTCCGTTTTATTTACAATTGTTCTTTCTTCAGCAGCATCCCAGTCATCAAAGCTGTCCGATTCTCCAAAAAGGTTCAAAGAAATAACGAAGGCGCTCATTGTGGTATTAGTAGGCTATGTATAACGGCTAACTAGATGTTTGTTTTGATATAATACATTTATATATAATAATATTATGTAATAAATAAATTATAGTAAACGATACTTTGACCGCCTGTTGCTATGGTTACTCACAGCTGATGTCACCAGCGCATTTATTTATTAATTTCGAACGGTAAACAGTTTCACCAGAACTCCTTTACTAGGTGTCCTCTATCACTTTTTAATGGACACCCTGCAGCAAAATCAGAATCGAGTATTCACCCAGACCATGGTATAAAGCAAAGCAATGTATTTGTGTAAGAAAAAGATCCATATTTAAAACTTTAAAAAATAAAATTACTAGCTTCGGCAGACGCCTACGCAGGTCGACTTACGCCAAAGGTGGATTCATTGGGTGAACTATCCCTTTAAAGATTAAAGATATTTAAAAATGCTATTATTGAAAATATAAGTATTATGTTGGCTTGACAAAGCCAAACTACTGTTCTTCTATTTAAGCACAGACCTTCAAGGATGTTCTGAGATCAGACTTATGCAATTCCCATTTCAGACTTCTGAACAAACCCAAACCTCCATGGAGAGGTTGAAAACTTTCAGTTACACTATTTTAAGGTGTCCGTGTTTCAGCAGCGTAATTATACATTTAGGTCCAGAGTAATATTAACTACATGTAATGGTAACGCTTTAGGGTCCAATTTTTGCTATTAACTTTTTGCTTTTTAGTATGCATATTACTAGGATATTGGCTGTTTATTAGTACTTATAAAGCACATATTAATCCCTTATTCTGCAGGATCATATTCTACATCCCTTAATCCTACCCAATACCTAAACTTAAAAACCCCTGTGGTGAAAATCAGCTTTTAATGTTGTTTATGTGTCTATGTGGTGTTTTTAATACGCTTTAACACACACCATGTGTAAGTTCACAAGTCGACAGCATTGCTGAGTATTTCCTCCTTAAAACTGCAGTGAACCAAAGACAGACTCAAAAACACGGTGTGAAATCGCTGGTGTTTCTGACGTCACAAACGACCTTGACCAATCAGATCAACGTGTGATCGTCAACCAGTGGATCTCTGAGTGAGTGGAGGCGGGGCTCATTTGCATATTCATAAACCGCACATACTAAATGAGGCAAGGGTGTCGAGTTACATTGAAGATATTTTAAGGCATGACAAAAGAAAAAAAAAATTAAATATGTCATTTTGGTGATCAAAGATGATTTTACGGGATAATATTATTGACTACAGGGGGACTAAAGCTGGTACAGACGCTTGCATACATACTTGAGCTGTTGCTTCGGTTGCTCCTGAGGTGTTGCACCATGGGATTGAGCAGTCGGCTTCCCTTCAGCTTGTGTTTGGAGGCTCTGCGGCGTCGGCCTGTGGGCGGCACCGCGTGCAAGAAGCCCACGCTGGGGGGAACCGGCCGACCCAGCTGAGAATACAGCCGCTCGATCTCTCCTCGCTGGAGGGCCTGAAGCTCAGAGATCTCCTTCATGTGTCTGCAGGGAGAAGACATGAGCTAGGCTTTTCTTCTATGCCATGAATACATGCATGAAGAAACATGTGACTATCGGGGAAATGCTCTAATCGGCCAGTCTAATTCACAGTTTACAGAAGTGAAAATGTGTTTGTAAGACAAAAGACAAAGCAAACCGCATTGACAAATGGACTCGACTATATTTAAGGGACTTTGATATGTTTTATGTATAAGAGTTTAATTTGAACCGTGTCAGATGCCGAGGAAAGTGAGCAGTAGCGGTTTTAGGCACGGGCGAACCGGGCGGCAGTTTTTCATGTCACATGGGGGGCGGCACGAGCAGTTAAAAAAAAATTCTCTGCACCGCGAAACGGTTTTCTATTGTCTATCATTTCAATTCAATTATTGGCAATGGCGCCCCTGCTTGCGGAGACGGTGCCGTGCACAGGAGCTGTGTCAGGTCTCTTGATTGGAGGTAATACTTAGCTCACCAAGGGGCCGTTCACATATCACGTCTTTTGCGCGCTCGAGTTCGCTATTTCAAATGTAGGTGCATGGGAAGCGCGCTCATAACTGATAACTCATTTTTTCCAGGGGCAGCGAGATGATTTTTTTTTTACTTTTCAGTATGGGGGTGCACCCAAACACATGTGTGTTTTTCTCTTCTCCGTAAATAAATCTTGTAGTAGAGCTACAGCAAGCGTTTTCTGTGGTGGAAATCCATTAGCTACTAAAACTTCTTTGTCGTTGTCGAGAGCGCAGTGCATGGTTGCATAGCAACGACAGACACCATGGGAAAATCGGACTATTAATTTACTATTAATAATAAAAGATAAGCTATACTGTGCATTGTGAATGTCAGTAATTTATCTTTTTTGACTCATTCTTTTTATAAAAAGGATAAAAACCTTTTTTGTCAACTTTATTTGAAACGTGTACATGTTAATAGATAACATAAAAGACACTCTAAAATCTGGCCATTATCTTTAATGTTATTAACTTGGTGAATTGATTTCCTTGTGTATTAGTAGGCCTACTTTTTGAACAAGATTCTGTGTTTAACCGTGATAATTTTGGTCACTATATTCATGAAATGAAATTTTTCATATCTCTAGTTATGATCAACTACTATAATTATGTGTTTTTACAGTAGCCTATAATATGCAAAGTACAATTGTTTTATAAAAAAAATTCTCTGATTCTGTCCATTAGGGGGCGCTCGAAGGGGGTCTCGCCCAGGGTGTAATTCAGTGTAGAACCGCCACTGAAAGTGAGTTTAATGCAATCAAGATACATTATAATTATGCAAATTGTAATTTCACAACAGTTTGGCGTAAACGTGTGCAACCGAACAACTATAGCTATAACGTGCATGAGTGTCAAACACATAAGAGAGAAATGAGCGCAATTTAGAATAAAATATGCATTTTTAATACATTAGTCAGTAAGAAATCTCACTCCAGCAAAGAAAAAAAAAAGGTTGCCAACCCCGTCATGTTCATTTATGTTAAAATACACATTGTTCGCATTAGAAGTGGTCAGCTCTGCAGGATAACAATAAAGCAGTGTTCTCACCGGACGCAATAAAAGGGCATCTTTTCTATGTTAATCAGAGTTTTTGTCTGAACCAGCCGACTGGAACAACAGTATACATAACAGTGGTGACCTCAGGTACTGATTATGTGCTTTATTTAATGTTAAAAGCATCTAATGTGAGTTTGAATATCATTTTGCGTGACCTTTATAGCTGTACTGAAAATAACAATGGATAATTCACCTCAGATCTTGAAAATAAATTAAACGAAACAAGAACGTTCAAGCTGTGAATAAAAGAAGTGTATTCTATGACGAGAGCTTGTTTCAGTCACTCGATATGTAGTAATAGTGTAATATTGGTGAACTTGATCATGTGCTTTTCCATTTTGTAGCAAACGAGAGACCCCGCCCACACGCTCTTCTGATAGGCTGTGATTTTTTGTCAGCCCTTGTAATTTAACATTAAAGTCAAAATTAAACACTGTTTATTTTGTGCAATATTTACCACTATAACAAGGAAAAAAGTAGGAGGGGACTTGATTTAATCATTTGGGAAATAAACACATGGTGAACATTTTTTCTGTATTATATGATGATATATGATGTTGTTGGCCAAAAAAGAAAAGTCGTTTCAGAAGTGAATCAATAGGCTCTATGCACGAACGCTGCAGACGTATTTCCGGAAGAATCTCAGCCAGCGTCTTTACTTCTGCATAGCGCATTAGTGAAAAAGACTTTAATAAAATTCATTTTCTCATAAACGAAGACAACGATTTTAGAAACTGATTCGCGAGTCGGATTTAGCATGATATGAGAGAGTACTCACCGTCAAAATTGTCGATGTAGCTCGAAATATATAATTTAAAGCCCTTCTCTTTCTTACTCTTATGTGTGACCGATAACTGCCTCACAATATTGTTAACATCATTCACGTTAACCGCGGGAAGTTTTTGTAAACAGCGAGTGTAATTTGACATTATCTCCACCTAATGCAATAACAGCTTCAGACGCAGCGGCGGATGTGACTGGGCGGGCTGAGACAGAACGCGGAAGCGATCGTGCATAGAGCCTATTGTTACATTGTGGTGAAAGATGACCAAGTTTAATAATGTGCATAAGACCAAGAACCTGTTAAAAAGTGTTCAGTCTTGGATTGGGCCACTGTTAGCACACGTAGCTTTACTCACTTCTCTCTCAGCTTCTGTAGCTCTCGTTTCATGTCAGCGTCCTCAAACTCAGAGTCGTTATCGCTGCTGACGTACGCGGAGTGGGCGTGGCTTGTGACCGAAGGGGCGTGTCCATTGGCCACAGGACACGAGGGCGAATCAGAGCTCTGCACGCTGCTGCTGTGGCCCGAGCGCCGGAGGAAAGCCACTGCACGCTTCATGAAGTCTGACCGGGCCGGAGCCGGGGCCGGGGCCGAGGGCCTGAGGGACGGGGCCCCGCTCACATCCTCCTCTCCGGAGTCTGAGGACACGCACTGCATCGTCCCGTCAGCTGACTGACAGCTCCGAGCGCAAGGCATTGTGGGTCTGGCCTCTGGAAAGGAAGTAGATGTGTCCTGAAAAAAAGAAAAGTAAAAGAAATGTAAAATGTAAATGTATGATATTGACAAGCTATGTCAGACTCACAAAACAAAGAACAAAGCTACTTAAAAAGTAGAAAGATTGAAAGAACGAAAGAATGAATGAAAGAACTAAAGAAAGAACGAACGAAAGAATGAATGAAAGAAAGAATGAATGAATGAACGAAAGAATGAATGAACGAAAGAATGAATGAACGAACGAACGAACGAAAGAACAAAAGAATGAATGAACGAATGAACGAAATAATGAATGAACGAATTAACGAAATAATGAATGAACGAATGAACGAAAGAACGAATGAAAGAACGAACGAATGGAAGAACGAAAGAATGAATGAATAAATGAACGTACTAAACTAAACTAAAAATATGGATGGATGGATGACTAAAATAACTATACAATAAAATAAAAGATTGAATAAAATCCCTTTAATTGATGAGGCTGTGTGTGTGCAGTGTGTGTGAAACAGTAGTGTGTTACATTGCTGTCACATGACTTGCATGCAATAAATACACTTATTTTGGATTTATTATCCAAATTTTGGCACAAACATCTAAATCTCTGACAGTCTGATCAAATGATGAGTGATAGAGACACTGTTCCCCAGTCAGCTCTGTGTGCGCTCGAGGCGGAGCCGAAGATAAGCAAACAGGCTTCAGACACGCGGCTAAACGCACACACACACACACACACAACATCTGAAAGACCTGTTTGTGTTGTGTTGGCGTACACACAGTGGGTTATGTCTTCAGTAAACGCTCACACGTGTGTATCAGTGTATTGGACATTAGCTCTTAAAGTGACAGTAGCCTAATAAACCTGCCGTCTGTGTCATTAATGATCAGTAAACAACAAAAGACAAGACAATCACTCACTGATCTAGACAGAATAACTTAAGTAGCTTTAATCTATATTTGTGTACAGTAAGAGTATGCAGTGACATCATATGACTATATATGTTATATTTAATTATTACTTTTTTGTTGTAGGCTATTACTGTTACTTGTATGTTCCTGAAAGACTTAAACACTATTTAATTTGTATTTTTATTCTGTTGTATTTATCTGTCAGGTTTATTTATAATTCGTTTCGTTGGTCTTATTGTATTGCTGACTGTTTACTTCTTATGTAATTATTTTGAGGAGCTTTTTCTTACAATGGCGATTATTTTGGCCATAATCGAGCAGTGCACGATGAGAGTGTTAGACAGACCTGATATAAGTCTGGAGGAGCTGAGTAACGTTTGCTCGCTGACTTTACTGAGGATCTGTTCTCAGATCCAGACTCCAGACACATCGCAGGATCTCCTCCACCATCACGAGAAGAAGCGTCTGAATCAGTCGGCACAATCTACAGCGACACACACTCACAGCGTCAGCAAACCCAGACCGAGGAACAGCATGTGTCATATGCATCGTATGGTCCTTGCACAGTCACAAATTCTCGTCAGAAATTTTCACACATAAAAAAGAAAAAAAGTTAATCACGTTTACACACTAGCTCAGAAATTATCGTCGGTCATAAAAATGTTATGTTTTTCTACGTTTTTCGCATCCGTAGCAAGCCTTTCGAGAGGTGATCTGACAGTTCAGAGCCACCGAATCACCAATACGAAAAAACACTTGGGACTCGGTGTGCAAGGACCTTGAGTAGTAGTTAATGACGACTGTAACCTGGAAGTGGCTCCTGGAAGCGTGAGTGCCTGACTCGGCCCCGGAGTCCGCTCTGCTCAGGAGTCTTCTGAACGCTGAAGGACAGAGAATGAGAGAGAGGCTCAGACTTTTAAAACATGTACTAAAACACACCATGCAGTGCTCAAAATACAAACAAAAATCATAAAAACGGACAACCAGACATCAGCAGTTAAACAATATAGTCTCCACAGAATGACAATAAAGCATTCACAGACCAAATGCCTTGTGATTTAATAGGATTTATATTTCCACAGGTCTTCCACATGGCTCATTTAGATTATTTTATGTACTAATTTAAGTACACCGTTCTCTGTGTGTTTGAGTACTTAATCTATAAATGAACATTCACTCTCACTCGCACACGCACTCAACTCACGCACACAACTCACACTCACGCTCACTCGCACACGTGCACTCACACACGCGCTCTCACACTCTCACACGCACTCTCACACTCTCACACGCACTCTCACACTCTCACACGCACTCGCACACTCTCACACGCACTCGCACACTCTCACACTCTCACACGCACTCTCACACTCTCACACGCACTCTCACACTCTCACACGCACTCTCGCACTCTCACACGCACTCTCGCACTCTCACACGCACTCTCACACGCACTCTCACACGCACTCTCACACGCACTCTCACACGCACTCTCACACGCACTCTCACACGCACTCTCACACGCACTCTCACACGCACTCTCACACGCACTCTCACACTCTCACGCGCACTCACACGCGCACTCACACGCGTGCACTCACACGCGTGCACTCACACGCGTGCACTCACACACTCACACACTCGCTCTCACTCTCTCACACGCACTCTCACACGCGCTCTCACACGCGCACTCACACGCGCACTCTCACACGCGCACTCTCACACGCACTCTCACACGCGCACTCACACGCGCACTCACACGCGCACTCACACGCGCACTCACACGCGCACTCACACGCGCACTCACACGCGCACTCACACGCGCACTCACACGCGCACTCACACGCGCACTCACACGCGCACTCACACGCGCACTCACACGCGCACTCTCGCACTCACACGCGCACTCACACGCGCACTCACGCGCGCACTCACGCGCGCACTCACGCGCGCACTCTCACACGCGCACTCTCACACGCGCACTCACGTGCGCACACACTCTCACACTCTCACACGTGCACTCACACTCTCACTCACACGCGCACTCTCACTCACATACTCACTCTCACTCACACGCGCACTCTCACACGCGCACTCACGTGCACTCACACAATCTCACTTTCACACGCACACTCTTACTCACACGCACACTCTCACTCTCTCACACTATCACACGTGCACTCACGCGCACTCACACACACTCTCTCTCACACTCACACGTGCACGCGCACTCACACTCACACTCACGCGCACGCTCACTCACATACTCACTCTCACTCTCTCACACTCACTCACACGCGCACTCTCGCACTCTCATACGCGCACTCTCACTCACACTCACGTGCACTCTCACACTCGCACTCACGCGCCCACTCTCACTCGCGCACACTCACTCGCGCACACTCACACGCGCACACTCACGCGCGCACACTCACGCGCGCACACTCACGCGCTCATATGCGCACTCTCACGTGCACTCTCACTCACACTCACTCTCACGCGCACTCACACTCACACACTCTCTCACGTGCACTCACACTCTCACACGCGCACTCTCGCACTCTCACGTGCACTCTCACACGCCCACTCTCACGCGCGCACTCTCACACACTACTTACGGCCAACAGCAGAGTCACTCAAGGTCCCAAGACTGTCAGACCTCTCTGGAATCTGAGGCTAAAAGACAAAGAATAACTCAAATTAAATCTGAGAAATACACTATAGCAAAAATACAACAAAAACTGAAAAAAGATAAATAAAAAAAACATTTATACATGAGACCGCTTAAAATAAAACTTAATTTAATGGTGCATTGTTAAGAAAAGGTCATAATGTTTAAATGTATTTATTTCTCTCGATTTTTATTTGCTTTTATCAAATACTAAATTAATATAAGTGATTCATGATGATTTGATTAAGTTTCTAAATGAAACTAACGTTATCTGAAACACTGCATCTGATGTCTTTTTAGGTGCTATTACGCCGTCTTGTGCCATCATGCTAAATTAATAAAAGAATATGTCAGGATATAACTATTGGTACAGAAAGTAAGAGGGTTTATGGTAACTAATGTTAACAAATACAACCTTTGATTTTAATAACGTATTAGTAAATGTTGAAATTAATATTAACTAAGATTAATAAATGCTGAAGTAGTATTGCTCATTCTTAGTTTGTGTTAACTAGGTAGTTAACTAATGTTAACTAATGAACCTTATTATCAGCTATTATCTTAATAAAACAATCTGACAGCTGGCAGTGTGAGTGAAAAGTTATTAAACTTTACCAGTTTCTCAGCGTTCCTCGCGGCCCCATCGCTGCCCTGGCTGTCTGACAGCGGCGGGGATCCCGGCGGCTCGGAGGCAGAGCTTGTGGTTTGCGACGGGTGGTACTCTTGGTACAAAAGGTTTCGGAGTTTCTCATCCAGAGTCTTTATGGTTCTGTCAGTGAACTCCAGTCTGGGCGGCCCTTCGCCATCGGACTCAGTCGGCTGCGCCTGCGATGCTGTGGCGGGTTGGGGCTGATGGGTGGGGCTCGGAGGCTGTGATTGGCTGATGCTCGGAGGCTGTGATTGGCTGATGCTCGGAGGCTGTGATTGGCTGATGCTCGGAGGCTGCGATTGGCTGATGCCCGGAGGCTGCGATTGGCTGATGCTCGGAGGCTGCGATTGGCTGATGCTGGGCGGCTGCGATTGGCTGATGCTCGGAGGCTGCGATTGGCTGATGCTCGGAGGCTGCGATTGGCTGATGCTCGGAGGCTGCGATTGGCTGATGCTCGGAGGCTGTGATTGGCTGATGCTCGGAGGATGCGATTGGCAGATGCTCGGAGGCTGCGATTGGCTGATGCTGACAGCAGCTTGTGGAGTGGGCGTGGCAAAGGGTTGCTGAAGCACCACGGCTGGAGTCTGGCTGACACGCAGCTCTGCACTCGGGCTGCCTTCATGAGCCACGGGCTGAGGAGGGGTTTCGTCGACTTTCTGAGCAGTGACATCGAGAGAGACAGGAGGTGCAATCGGGCAGCATGGGATATCAGAAACCATAGAAACGCCCGGTGGACAGGCGGTCTGAGGGCTGTCAGAGAGAGAAGCTTGTGGCATTGATGGCTGTTTCTGCAGAGGTTTGGCACTGTTGACGTCCTGCGCTTGAGATGTAGAGGAACTCTCTGGGTCTGGAGAAAAATTAGTGAGCGGTAAGCAAGCACATACACTGCAAAAACTGCATTTCTTTCTGGGCAGTTTTGTTTTGGTTTCCAGTCCAGTTCCCAGTCAAAAACGACAGACCTTTTAAATTGCATTGTAAATCGCTCGTTATGCTATATTAAATAACCAAATAGTAGATTCAGTCATTTTATGAACTGGTTCTCTTTTCAATTAGCACAAGTTTTGTATCTCTTTTTCGAACTGCCTGATCATAGGCCTAAGTGTTTTTTGAGGTGAATAAGCTTGATTGAACTTTTTTTTTTTCACTCAAAAACGGTTCCAAAAATAAACAAATAAACCTGTGCTAAAAGAGCAAACAATCGGGTTCCAGAAGTAAAAACTCCATTTATTTTTCCATAGAGAAACCGTCTTTTAATTGTAACTTATAAACCTTTAAAGACAGCCTATGAGATTATTAATCGATAGTTTTTCCTTTTGTTGAAGCAGTCAACCTGCATTATTTCAGCATATTTTTTAAATAATCGTGTTGAAAAGTGTAACTCATGGTGAAAAACTTAATAACCCATGATGCTGTACAGAAAATTCCACCAATCAGTCGCCACAAGCACACCACGACAAAGTGCCATCAGCACTGTGAATGACGTAATCAAGTCGATCAATACTTAAAGGGTTAGTTCACCCTAAATTGGTAAGGCCTTTGTTGATCTCCAGAACACAAATTAAAATATTTTTGATGAAATCAGAGAGCTCTCTGACCTCTCCATAGACAGCAATTCAATTATCACTTTCAAGGCCCAGAAAGGTAGTAAAGACATCTTTAAAATAGTCCATGTGACTACAACCTCAATTTTATGAAGCGATGAGAATAATTTTTGTGTGCAAAAACAAACAAAAATAACCACTTTATCAGGAGTCAGTGTCCTACACCGTTTCCGTTGTAAATACAGTGCAGCGCTTCCTAGTTATACATCAGAATGCTGTTCATCGCGTTTTTTTTAGCACAAAAAGTATTCTCTACTTTCAGAGAGCTCTCGGATTTAATAAAAAATATCTTCATTTGTGTTCCGCAGATGAACGAAGGACTTACGGGTTTGGAACGACATGAGGGTCAGTAATTAATGACAGAATTTTCTTTTTTGGGTGAACTAACCCTTAAACCCTAGATATTTGTGTGTATACAATAAACTTAAAATATATCGTTTTTATACATAATCAATTTGATTAAATGAGTCATTTTTTTATTGTCTTTAATTCAATTATGCTGTTCGCAACGCTGAACCAATGCCGTTGAAAAGTGGGCGGGCACTGATGCATTATTGAATGAAAACAAGTTTATAAAAAGATTGAATCCAATATTTGGTGATAATATAGCATAATGAGAGATTTACATGCATTTTAAAAGCACAAGGATTGTTTATTACTGACAGATATTTTTTCTTGTTTGAATCATACATTTTTCATTTGAACGAGTCATCTTGCTTCTCAAGTAAATGTATCTTGATTCAAGAATGTTTAGATATTTGTACTTCAAAACAAGACAAAAATACTGAGAAAGAATTCAATTTTTTGCAGTGTACAATAACAGTGCATTTAGTATTAAGTTGAGGCGTGCTGTATTACTCGTCTCTTCTCTGTCAGGCACGGTCGTCTCAGCCACGGGACAGATGATGAACCAGCGCTTCCCTGTGTGAAGCACTGTAAATCGAGCAAGACAGTGTGTTAAATGACCATCCTACAGTTATTGCCGTGAGACCTGTAGAACATGACGAGTCTTAGTCTTACCGTTCTGTTTATAGACTAGCTGGTCAGACTGCACATGCTCAGGTTTTGACCCCTGAATACGGAAGACAACAAATTCAGTTCTGTTTGGTGATGCACAGAAATGACACACTTCACCTAAAGTACAACAGGGCTAAAGGCAGATTTAATTCTTCTCTTAAACCACCAGATGGCACCAAAACAGTGAGATGACGTCACAAGGTATGTAAGAAGGGCCCTGAGTAGACGTCAACAGATTCGTATCGTCTGAAGGAAGACACGCTGGCATGCCCGAAGCATGGCAACGTGACGCAGTGCCTCGTTCCCTTCTCAGGGAACATGTGTATGTAACCTAGCCTTTTCCTTTCAAGGGAACATATTACTTTAGCTAAGTATTTGTGTTTGCCTTTTGCCCCTTGCCTTTGCTTTCAAAGCCTTCCTCGCCACTAGAAAAAAAAAAAACCTTTTCAGCAGTGAAAAGAACATTTTCCTGTAAGCCGTGCCTTTAACCCCACTATGCTAATACAAGAACACAGTCGCTGTTTCCACTTTGAAAGCTCTCAGTTAGGACAAAGATATGAGCTGTACATTTTCATCCAAATCATATATGTATCAATAAACCTGTGCGCCGGAGTCCGCGGTGACGGGCGTCTGACGGAGGGGTGAGGTCTGGACGTCGGCCTTCTCACCCTCAGCGTCCTCGCTCAGAATGTCCTCGGCTTTATCCATGATGTCCTTCAGCTGCTCGATGAACATCTCCCGCTCCAGCAACAGAATAAACTCATTCTCAACCTGAAGGAACATGAACAGATATGCCCATCTAGCAATCAAGATTCAGTGAGTCGTAAACTGTCTGAACATGGACAATATTTTCCATGAGAGTAAAGGACCAATGCAATGGTTCTCAACCAAAACAATTTATGCACTTTGGCATAAATTCATGTGGATAAACATGGTTATTTCATTATTATAGTTAGCCCCAAAACCCCTCCAAATATCATTTACTTTGAGAAAAAAAAGGCTTCCACAAACTTTAGAACAGGAGTTTAAACACATCAGTTTGCACGGAGAGGCATGTAGGAAGAGAAGGAGACAGATCTCACCATATACGTGGCAATCTCCTCTGGAGCGTCTCCATCAAGGTCGAATTTAAATGTCACCATCCTATGGTTATGAGTCTCCAGTTGGCACTCCACCATCTTGTCTCCCGTGTCGCACACCTGTAACAGTTACGGAGAATATTTAACAGAAACATCAACAAAAAAATAATATTTAAATTCTTAATGCCTGTGAAAGAACATAATATTAGCCAAAAATATCCCTGCCTAATAACCAGTATCCGATCAAATCCCGGTGAATAAAATCAAACACCAGCCTCAATTAACTCGGCTAAATGTTTTCTAATGTCCACACTGGTAGTGAGGTCTGAGCTTCGACCCGTGAACCACTCAAAAGCTCTGATCGGACTGTAATCGTCTCTCATAGGGACGTGGGGTATTTTCAGCATTCACAGGACTTAGTCAGTCACTTTATTGCCTTCTGAATCCAGAATGTCAGTGTTTTTTTCCCACGACCTGCATAAAAGATCCCAGTCAAATTACCCGTTTCTTTGATGAACTCCAAGGTTGTGGTTTTACGAGAAGGTATCAATCCAAAAGTCATTGTGTAAATCCTTTTTGACCACGATAATGTTTTAAATATGGACACTTTGATTACTGAAACGCTGTATCTGTTTAAAAAAATTACATGCAGATTTATTTTTTACAGACGTCAATTACCGTCCAAATAGCGCTAAACAGTAACAATTACCAGCTTTTATTAACATTTTATTGCTCATTAACAGCTAAACAGAAACAAATAGCGCTAAACCAAATAGCGCAAAATAGAGCTATTATAGCACCAAAATACCATATAGCGCTAAACAGTTCACAAATCACTTTCTTTTTTGAAAGCTAATATCTAAACATCATGTCTGGACAGGCTTCATTAGTTTGACTGTGCTCTGGACTCACTTTGATCATGGTGAGTTTGGATCGGTTCATCTTGTCTTGTCGGGAGCGAGTGCGTGATGTTTTGCGAAGGTTTTTTCGGACTCGTGATTCACTGCGAGCTCTGTTGGAGCCCTCGTTCCCATCACTCATCTCCTTACCGGATGTGGCGTCTGAGTTTATACTGCGAAAGAGCAGAGATCCCATCATTGAGCTTCTGTATGCACAAGGTTTGAAACTCCAAAAACATGCAAGATGAAACAAAGAGTATGCCAATCAATGATCTATGAACAAAGAATCGGCACCTGTCGTAAGTGGACCCAGCCGGTGCTGCCTGTTTATCGGAAACATGATCCTAAAGTGCACAGAAGGAAATGAATTCAATGGCCATCACAACTGAGTTTGCCATTACAGTTTTGTATTGTTGGCTTAGCAATGCTCTAACAAGCATTACAAACACACAGAATACAGTCTGTGTTTAAATTGGACCAAAATTATTATTTTTGGCACTGAATGAATTTCATTTATAATCTACAATATCTCTTGGTGCACCCTACACAAATCTATGCATTACTGGCACTTAATTTCAAAACAGATTATTCCCTTGATAATGTACTAATCAAAATTGTGTATAACTATAAAGATTGTTGATGCAAATAAAACATTTGTGTCCAAAATTGCCTTTTCACACCTGTCATTTTCTCTGTAATGTACGCCTAAATGTTTTTAGGAATAAAATGTTTTTTTTCCTTTCCTTTCCTTTTTTATTTTTATTTTTTTAATCAAACTGTGAAGCTGCTTTGAAACAATCTGTATGTATGAAGCATTACTGTATAAAGGAGACTTGACTTGGGTAAAAATAAACCAACATGAAAAAAAATTTTTTTTAAATGCGTAGGGATCATTTCTGCTGATAGTCCTTAATCATGAGACCAACTGAGGGATTTAAAATCTTAAGAAAAAGCTCCTCAGGTTTCAAAAGTACCCGTGAGAACGCGCCACCCAGGCTTGTATTTTCGTGCAGTGTTAAGTGTCACCTCAGTAAACACTTCTGCGGGGCCCGGAGGGGCTCCTCCACACGCTCTGCTGCCGCCCGCCAGGTTTTGCTGACTCAGGCTGGCACCGGCTCCTGCACTGGGAATGTTGGGTAAAGATGCCTGAGGAACCTGGCTCTGGTCCACAGGCACAGCAGAGCTGAATGTGTCGAGGACGGGTCTAAAAGGCGAGAGCTGCGGTATTGTGGGAGGCTGAGGTGCATTATGGCTGATGGAAGAGTTCTGGTCCACATGAACAGTTTGGCATTGGCTGGGCAAGGATCCCTGAAAAATGAATCGATACATAAATGTGTAAAATTCACTTATGCAAAGCTCAATGGAGATATATACACACACACACATATACACCGGTATACATATATACAAAAGTACAAATAAAAACAGGAAAAGTATGACTTTTGGGTAAATACTATAAAATATTTAAATATTAACACTGAATTAGTATGGGCATAAATGTTTTTTCTGAAAACTATGAGATTATAAATAGAATATTTGGTAACTATTAAATTTGATTGCTTTTGAAGAGTTATTTTGAGCAGATCCAACGCAGCATGCCAGTTGTGGTATTTAAAGTCACCACGAAATCAGAATTGACCATTCTTATTTTTTATGGAATATCGCAGCGTTTATAATAAACGATTTATCTGTGCACATCGTTGTTTTAAATTCATGTGCCTCGTAATCTTGAATCAGCAACAGCTTTTCTCTGATGATGTGGACAGGGCAACCTGTCACTCAGATAAGACTCACCAATAGCAAACCACAACAATCCAACCATCCAATCAATTCTCCACAGGCAAAATCAAGCCCAACCCTACAATTGTTCTTGTTGAAAAGACTTTTGCCACATAATAGCATGTGAAGCAGATATGGCAATACATTTAGAAACATTTTTAACAAAATGACATGCGGGCGAGTAAATAATAAAATAATTATCTGCAACACTTTATTTTACAGTTTCATATTTGCAGGTTACATGTAGTTACTATAGTTATTACTATAAATTGTGCATAATTGCATGCAACTACCCATAACCCTATAGTAAGTACATGTAGTTAGTTCTTATAACTAAACGTATATATGTTTATATACTAAATGTATAATTACACTGTAACACGTACACCTTAAAATAAAGTGTAACCAAATGATCATTTTGGTGTGGACTATCCATTTAAGGCCTGTCCAAACAAACTGATATACTCTACCTGTATAGGCTGAGCTTGTTTAGTGGGCGGGGCTCCAACACACATGGAGGTGGGGTTTGGAGAGGGTGTGGCCTGACTGTGGGAATGTTGAGAGAGAGTGGCCATGGAGTTTACAGTGGGTTGTTGAGCAACAGAATAGGCCTGCTGGTACTGGTGAATTGTGGGCAATGGAGGCGAGAACACTGGAGCAGCGAAGGGTGGGACGGGACATTGTGAGGGTATAGGGGAGGTGGAAGACAGGTGCGGGAACTGAGTTAGCGCAGAACTCTCTATCTGTGAACATGAAGTTGGCGAGATGTTGGGGTGTGTTGGGACTGGCAGAGTGAGGGACGACTGCAGGGGAAAGCAGGCGGGGTACGGGTCACATCCAGGAAGAGGAATCCCAGCTGACTGAGCTGTGTTAAGGGAAGGAAACTGGAGGAGACAAAAGTGCATTGTAGCATGGGAAGAATAAGCCACCAACAAGAACAGAATGTCAAAGGTCCTTTGTACATTTTCGTTTCAAAACGCTCTCCGTCCACACTAGCATTTAAGCTTTTTCCAAAAGTTCCATACTAAAACTTCAGAAAATGCTACAATCATCTTACTGTGCATGTGTAAAACATAAAAGCTACCTGAGATACACTGAGATCAGGTATAATAAAAGTTTACACAATGTTCTTCTGGCACAATCATTTTATTAGCAAAATATCTCCCTACTCTCTGGTGCATCCAGGTCACACTCAATCGCCATTCCAAGCGGTCTAAGATGCAACTGGCCTCATGGTTTGCAGCACGATAACAATTGCAGTAAATTCTGACATTTGCAAGAATGTAATATGAAGAGTGGCTCAGACCAATATCCTGGACGAGCCGCCCTATTATCAGGCAGATACCGTTAAATCTATTGGCACAATATGAGTCACGCTTAAACATGCCTCATTATTTTTGAAAACCTGCCTTTTTACAGTCTACACTACAAAACGGTATTTTCAAATGCATCCATGTTGAAAATAGTTTTTAAAAAACGCTCAGCATGTCTCAATGTGGATGAAAGGCCAAAATGTAAAGAAAAGGCATTTCAAATGTATCCGTATTTGTGTATATATTTTGACCGGCAGTAGAATGTCAATATTAACCTGTGTATGTGTGTTACTTTAAGAGAGCAATCATCCATCTGTGTTTTATTTTCTTATTTTTTTATGATTAAATTTAATTATAATTTATTATCAGTCATTTATGTAGTTGTCATTTGATTAATCATTTATAGTAACAATTTTTATTGTTATTTGTCATTTTTTATATTTCATCTTTCTTACTTCCTTTCTATTGTTGTTTAATCCTATGACTGTGTGGTTTCAAGGGATGTTTGGCTTTATGAGTTAGAGATAAGAGAATGTCTACATTTCAAGGTTTTTAACATCACAGGATTGCTCTTTCCTGTCTTTCTCTGTCAAACTCAGGCTGATAGAAGTAGTATAGCAGGGATTTGGGGTCCAGGGTTGGATCTGATATAGATCTGATATTTCTGACATTGAGATCCATCCAATCTAACATTTAGGTTTAAGTCGAAATGATATCAGCATGATCTAATATTTTGGTGTAATCGACATGATCTAACATTTTGGCGTAGTCGGCAAGATATCAGAAAACAAAAAATTTAACTAAAAATGACTTTTGGATGGATGAAAATACAGACCAAAAGCTGGACAATATATAATTTCTTTAGTGATGCCTGGCCAACTTTGTCTGGCCATTGCCTTGCCTGGATCTTGAGGAAAACAGTTGAGAACCCCTGATTTATACTTGGCCAGAATAAGCTACAATAGGGACCAAGCAATGACAAATCTACAGCTGCGACCCACATTAAGCAGCCCATGAGCTCAGTTAGCCAATACAAACCAAACAGACTAGAGAGAAAGTGTGTACAATCATTACAAGTGTATAAACTGAATCAGCCATATTGGTACACACATTTGGTAGATAAGGTTGAAACAAGTGTACCTGCTGGAAAGATGGTGCAGAGCCTGCCTGGCTCAGATGCACAGGAGCAGTTTGCTGCATGTTCGAGAAGTCGTGGAGATGCCCTTCTGTTGAGGCATTCGCAGGTGGTTGCGGCAAAAGGTGTAATGCAGGTGTTTGTTGAGGCTGTGCAGGTGCTGATGAGACATGCTGCACACTAGAGGCTCCACTCTGAAAACTCTGATCCGCAGGCAGCGCTGCTTCTGATTTAGATGGGATAGCTGCGACTGCAGTGTGCTGCACAGGTGGAAATATTTGTGCATTGGCTAGCTCTGCTGTGGCAGGATGGTAACTCGGAGCGGTGGCACTCTGCGGCACAAATATAGGCTGATGCGACACATGGGCTTGCGTGTCCAACTCTGCAGTCTGACTTGAAGACACAAGCTGCTGAGAATTCATGGTTTGTGGAGCAGTCAATATGCCTTGCAGAAGTGCCAGCGGCTGGGGAGTGGACAGGGTCTGTCCGGTGAGCTGTGCAGGGGTCTCGGAGGATGCAGGAGGGTAAGTCTGCACGTGTTGAGCTACGGAAGGTGCCGCCTGACTTTGGACTCTCAAAACGGCAGGCTGCAGAAGAGCAAACAAACTATTGAAAACTGCATACACAACCATTCCATATAAATAAAACCACAAACACTTACAACTGCAATAGTGAGTAATATGAAGGCATGCACGCAGACCACACACGACCAGGTTAAGTGATAATGAAAACATGAAGCGATTCACAAAGATGGTTAGCAGCATAACGTCAGGCACATCGCAAGCGTGGTTATTGGGTAGGTTTTGAGGGGAAATGGACTCCGTTAGAGAACAGCAGTACCCACAGGACTTGGTGAGTACGGTTAAAGAAGTGGTAAAGAAGAACGCATTTAGATTTGAGCAAATTATACCAAGTCCTAGAGGCCCCTGGGAGCAACAGCAGAACCACCACAAAGGATAGAGAAAACCACAGCATTTCCTCTATAAGCAGCAGAGTTACACCTTGTCCTCAGTTGTGGAGTGACCTACCACATGAGTCAGGGAGTTTTCACCAACACAAAAACTTGCTCTGCGACGTGGTGCCAATTCCTCACTAGACGACTCCATGACAGGCCCTTCATCACTGTGGCTGCGTGCAGGCCGATAGGACCCTCTTTCTGGCTTTGTCAGTGGGGCTCTTAGAAAGGAAAGAGCAGGCTGATGTTTGTGGCCGGTGATGCTCTCCAGAGATTTGTTGAGCTGGGAGAGGTTAGAGGTCTCATTGACAGAGCCCTTGCGAGCCCCTGTGGCTGAAAGCATAAGTGAAGAATAGGGCGCATGTCTTCCATCTGCACATGTCCCAAATAGGAATAACGACAGGCAGGCCTGACATGGGGACGGTGGCTGGTGAGGGGTGGGGTTTAAAGAAAGGCGACGCCTCTTTGACACCATTGAGACAGGCTCCTCCCCCTTTGTCTCAGAGGACGTTTCCACTGATGTGTCGCTATAGCGGCGGGTGGTAATAGGCAAAGGAACTTGTAGCAAATTCATAGAGCCGGAACTTTCAAATCCTTTTTCTGTTGACTCTGATTGGTCTGGTGGTATTTGAAGGAAGGAAGGGCTTGTGGGTCGGAGATGCACATGGCTTCTGATTAAGTCATTTACAGAGGAACTTGCATGATTTGGACCCTGGAAGAAAAGCCACTTTTCCAAACTATTATCATGAAATGACTAACAAGGATCTCTAGCACTGAGCTAATAATCAAATCAAGGACACAACAAAAAAAATTTCACTTGAGGAAATAGTGAGTGGTGCTTGAATGTACAACCCCCCCATGCAAGGAATGCTACTTATAGGCAAACAAAATGGTTGATGACCAACACTGTCCAGTAACAAAGTTGCACAACAGTGCCATTCTGAATGATGGTCTATATTTAGTATAATTCCTCTGTATAAAAGCTATGCAAGTACAAGCATGCTTGGGTACGTGCTAGCAGAGGAATGCAATCTTTACATATCAGCAGTTTATCATCAGTAACCATGATGGGTAAGTGATACGAACCTCCTGGGTTGTGGTGGAGACCGAGTCCTGTAGTGACTGGTATACGACACTGTGCAGACCACTGCTGTGGGAGTCGGAGTACACGGTTGAACCGATACCACTGTCAGCTAGAGGGAGACAGAGACAAACATGGACTAAACAACAAATATTCCCTCAGATTGGATATTGTTGTAAGAGATTCATGTTAAAGTCAGCATGAAACGTAAGTTGAGCTACAGTAGTCAACATTTGAAGTGGATCAAAAAAGTTAAGCAAAGTTGTCTTAAGACAAGAACGGGTATTGTTCAAAATTCATTTATAACTTTGCTGAAAGGTTTTGATCCACTTCAAATGTAGTTCACAGGAGCACACGCTTACATGTGGTGGATGTAGTCATGGCACTAAGTTGGCACACGCGGGCATGCTGGTCCACTTCAGTCTCTTCGGGCTCCACCAGACAGGGTGGTTCGCAGAGGACTGGTACGGTCCCGGCTGGCATGGACGGGGCAGCGCCACCCTGAGAGGCCCTCGGCACCGTCCGCTCCCTGCGCCATTTGATCAGAGCCACCCTGTCACGGATAGACTTGCCCACAATCTTTGCATCGCTCTCATGGAAGAAACCAGACTCAACCTGACAGAAGCACAAGAGGGGGCTGGTGTGAACACGCATTTTTAGAGCGGACAGGAAGAAATGAGGGCTCTATTTTAAGAACAGAGGAATGAATCTCGCAGAATTAAAGGAAAATTTCACAAGGACAAGCAAGAGTGTGTGGGGTAAATCTTCAACTATACACACTGTGCACACAGAGGAAAAATATGACTAATGAGACCAAGAATAATTGTTTAAAAAAGGGAATAAAAGGAAACTTTTGCTGTGCGGTCTCTACTAAATAAATTTAAATAAGAAATAAGTTATATATATTATATTATTTAAAAAAATTACATAGTTCTTTATTTAAATAGAAAAATAACTGAATTATTTAATTATTTCAATACATAATCGGCAGATATATACTACAATCCTCAGATTACATAACACATGATTACGGCAAAAGGAATTTCCCATCCGAACTGGGTCCAGGAGGCCACATACCCGTAAGACCACGGTTTAATATATAACGTGCACTAGCGGCTTTGGCTGCGTAGCATGAGCGTATCGAGACTGAGGATCTGAAAACAGGTTTGGTCGTAACTCAAGCAGGAGATCCAGAGTTCCTCAGAAAGCGAGGGAGGTTGTTATGAATCTCAAACTCAGGACCAGATCAGATCTAAACTGGAAAACGGCATCGCAGGCTGAG
Source organism: Semotilus atromaculatus (assembly GCA_031834385.1). NCBI lineage: Eukaryota > Metazoa > Chordata > Actinopteri > Cypriniformes > Leuciscidae > Semotilus > Semotilus atromaculatus. Next base: position 1,811,128 of record JAULUF010000042.1, read on the forward strand.
GTTACGAGAGAAGGGATAGAAGGGTGTTTGTTTAAAACATACACCATATTAAATCATTATATTTTTTCTTAACATGCTTTAATAATGAATTTATTTAAACATACATTAAATATAGAAGAACCGATTACGACAGCCACTGTTCATCTATAAATGTTTATGTTAAAAACATATTGGAGTACAAACATATCATTAAATGTTTGTATGCAAATCATGTGTTAACCCTTGTGCATCCTTATGGACATTTTTGTCCTTTTCAGTTTTGTTTTTTTTAATAACTTTGGCTGTGTTAATGCTAACTGCATAAAATTTGCCACAGGTGTGTATTTTTATTGGAATTGTAATATTTCACCTTCATTTACTTTAAAATTTTTATTTTGCACTAGGTAAAAAAAAATAACACCCACTTAGCGCCTTTTGGACAAAAATGTCCCCATTGAAACCCATTAAAACTGCGATTTTTAATCCAAGTGCCATTCAACTATAAAATTATGCAATCTTTCTTAACAGGCTTTCATTCTGTTGGCAAGGCTTCAAAATTAAAATTTTTACTATTTTTTTATCAGATGGTGCCATTTTTTCAGGTTTGGCATACAAAGCAAATTATCACTTTATTGTTGTTTTCTGCTGTTTTCGGCTTATGCATATTATAGAGCCAATTAGATAAATTATGAAGCTATAATTGTATATAATTGTATTATAATTTAGGTGTGTGTGTGTGAACATTTTGAAAGAAAGAAATTATATTGTACTGGAAATCACAAATCCCACCCCATGTAAATGAGTAATATTGCAGAGTCACAGACCCTGCCATGTGAAAACTGAAAAGGTCAAAAAGTTACTGAAGTTACTTTTTTTCCATTCAAACACATTTCTTATTACTTGCTTGCACTTTTTCATTTGTTTTTGTTTTTATTCAAAGGTAAAAGGTGAGCTTGATTTTGATGTAGAAGTTTAGAGGCCCCACAACACCTTGCATAAATCAAAAGTGATTATTTTTTATGTTTTCACCTCGAGAAAATGGTGATTGTTTTGTCTGGTAGATTTTTGTTGACAAGTGCTCTCACAGCCAAACCTATAAAAATGTGATGCTTGAGGGCCTTGTCATTTCATTGTTTGCAAGAAGAAGAGACGTTTCACAGCAAGGGAAGCTCTGGATCTAGTGAACACATGTGAAAGTGAGGATGAAGAGTTGACTTCAGTTCTTGTTCAAAGTGATCTTGTACTTTTGCTTTATTTCTAGAGCAAAATAAGATATATTCTATCAAAAAAGTAAAAACTTTGGAGGATAATAGGAGTAATAAATCAATGATTTGACTTGGACATTTTTGTCCTTTATGGGCCTGAGTGGTAGTTTTTTATTATCTTTTATCTGATACTGCATAAAAATATGAATGCATCAAAATTAATGTTGTTGTTAACCAGTGATATATCCAAGGCTGTAATATTTAAAGAAAAAAAAACCTGCTTAGCATTTAGTATATGGAATATTTGTATTATTATTATTATTATAATTTTTTATAAAAACAAAAGTGGCATTATGTAAAGAAACCAGCGTTTAAAGGGTTAAAATTCTGAAAATTAATGACTGTTTGGTAATTATTATTAGAGCTGATGCTAGTAAAAAATCTCAGTCAGTGAAAGTGGAAAAAAATATGAATCTATAATATTTTTATGGCACTTTTTTGACATGGACATTTTTGTCCTTTATGGACCTGAGTGGTAATTTTTTTATTTATCTGAGACTGCATAAAAAATATTAATGCATCAAAATTAATATTGTTGTTAATCATTGACATATCCAAGGCTGTAATATTTAAAGAAAAAAAAAATCAGCTTAGAATTTAGTATGTAGAAAATTATGATTATGATTATAATTTGTATAAACATCAACAGTGGCATTATGTAAAGAAACCAGCATTTAAAGGGTTAAAATTCTGAAAATAAATGAATGTTTGGTAATTATTAGAGCTGATGCTAGTAAAAAATCTCAGTCAGTGAAAGTGGAAAAAAATATTAATCTATAATATTTTTATGACACTTTTTTGACATGGACATTTTTGTCCTTTATTGACCCGAGTGTTTTTTTTTATTTTATCTGAGACTGCATAAAAAATGTTAATGCATCAAAATTAATATTGTTGTTAATCATTGACATACCCAAAGCTGTAATAATCAAAGAAAAAAATTCTGCTTAGAATTTAGTACATTGAAAATAATTAATATTTTTTATTTTTTTCATGAAAAAACAACAGTGGCATTATGTAAACAAACCAGCATTTTAAGGGTTAAAATTCTGAAAATGAATGAATGTTTGGTCATTATGATTAGAGCTGATGCTGGTTAAAAAATTGATGTCAGTGAAAGTGGAAAAAAATATAAATCTATAATATTTTTATGACAGTTTTTGGACACGGACATTTTTGTCCTCTATTTAGCTATGTGTAACTTTTTTAAATTGATGCACAAGGGTTAATATTAACCTGTAGTATTACAGTAATGTAGCGACTGCCAGGGTTCCCAAAATGCAGCATTAGGAGAGATTTCTTCCTTTGCGAGAAATTGCCATGTACTGTACCTGATATATATCCAGATGAATCCACATCGAATCAAGATCAGAATTGAATTGAAATCTGGTGAATCAAACTCGAATCGAATCATGAAATTTATATTAGGAATTTATATTTAGAAATTTACATTAAAATATTAGGAAGCTGGGTTCAGATCTGGTGGTCCACATTAGCATGACGCACTAGAAGAGCCGTTATATCCTATAAAACACACACCATCTCCTGCGCCACGGCTTCAGGGACCTCCTTCTCCAGGTCGAAGCTGAACTCGATGGCTCCTCCGTCCCTGTACTTGCCCTTCAGCCTGCGAGGGTCCTCCACCCACAGCTTCAGCGCGATGGACATCTTCATCCCGTCGTCTTCCTCCGCCAGCTCCACACGCACACCCGTGTCCTCCGCGAAGAACGCGTGATTCAACAGGTCCTTGATGGTGTAGCTGTGGACCAGAATACAGTGAACACTGGTGCTTACAAACAAACTAGGAGAGGGAACCCTTGTGCATCAATTAAAAAAATAAAATAAAAAGCTTGAAAAGTTAAACCAAAAAAAGTTAATTACTTATGAACACTATTTTATATAGTCATATATATATATATATATATATATATATATATATATATATATATATATATATATATATATATATATATATATATATATATATATATATATATATTTATTTAATAAAACACATTGAACTCTAAAACTGCTAGAAAAATCAAACCCATAAATATAAACAAGTTTTGAGGATATCTCAAAAAATGAATGGGGGTGAAATAGTAAAATTCCAATAGAAATACACGCCTGTGCCAAAATGTATGCAGTTGGCATTAACAAAATGATCAAAAAACAAAACTGAAAAAGACACATGTCCACAAGGGTTAAATGACTCTATATTATCCAGCGACTCCTATTATAACTCACCGCTCCTCCTTCTTCTGACAGATGCACTCGCCGATGATCTCCTTCACCTCAGGGTCCATCACCTTGTTATAGCTGGCAGGCTTCACTCCCTGAGACACACATTAAAGGTTGTATCAGTGATTTCAGGCCGAAACATAAATGATCACATTCATCTAATCTTTCCTAACGATCCGCTAGCTGCCCGCCCCATAAGCATGCCGTCCAAAAACCGCGTCTCTGTAGGCAGCCTAGGCCCTGAGATCTGCACACAAAAACAAATGGGTACACCACCACTCAAAACCAAAATAAACAGTGTTCCAACCAATCACAGACAGGGGCGGGTGTTGCTCCGACTTCGTGTCCAGCCGCGAACGAGCTCAAAACCTCACAACACCCGCCCCTGTCGGTGATTGGTTGGACATGACCAGGCTCTGTGTAGAAACACGGCTCTTAAAGATCACATCAATCACAGTCACAGTATTCTTCCATCAGTGAAATAAAATGATCTCATTAGTGTTGAAGTGCAGGTGTGACTTACACTGGTGACTTTGCGGTAGATCTGCGCCGCGTTCTGGCACTCGGAGTACGGGTATTCAGACGTGGCCATCTCCAACATGCACATGCCAAACGCATAGACATCCACGGCCTCGTCGTAATGCTCCTCGTACATCTCCGGGGCCATGAACTCCGGCGTACCTGGACAAACCAAAGCATGAAACAATCGTCTGATACACAGAGGAACACACGTGCACCACCTTATAGTAGCACTCAACAGCGTCTCTCGATTCTGCAACGGCTGAAATATAGCGGTTAACTGTACACAAGTACTTTAGTAAGCATTAGAACATAATTTAGTAAGCACTGTTGAATAAAAACAACAGTATGGAGTGAAAACAGTCTCAGAACCTTCCACAAATGCACGCGAGAGATTCATAAACGCAAATCAATCCACAGATGCACGGGAGAGATCCACACACACACACACACACACAAATCAATCCACAGATGCACAGGAGAGATCCACACACACACACACACACACAAATCAATCCACAGATGCACGGGAGAGATCCACACACACACACAAATCAATCCACAGATGCACGGGAGAGATCCACACACACACACACACACACAAATCAATCCACAGATGCACGGGAGAGATCCACACACACACACAAATCAATCCACAGATGCACGCGAAAGATCCACACACACAAATCAATCCACAGATGCACGGGAGAGATCCACACACACACACACACACACAAATCAATCCACAGATGCACGGGAGAGATCCACACACACAAAGCAATCCACAGATGCACGGGAGAGATCCACACACACACAAATCAATCCACAAATGCACGCGACAGATCCACACACACACACACACACACAGCAATCATGCATTATTGTCCTTAGTCACATTGCTTTGCTCACAATCCACAAATTGCTTTATCTGTACCTGTAATTTCATGCACAGCAAATCACATGACTTTTGAGACTGTTGTTCCGCCGCCTTGATTCACAAATGCACACAAGCCTATCTGTCCACATTACCTGCTAGCAGAGGTGGACAGTAACGAAGTACACTTACTTGAGTACTGTACTTAAGTACACTTTTTGAGTATCTGTACTTTACTTGAGTATTATTTTTTTCTGGAAACTTTTTACTTTACTTCACTACATTTGAAAGACAAATATCATACTTTTTACTCCACTACATTTCTGTCAAGGTCCTTGAGTAGAAAGTAGTAACGTCAGTCAGTGGATGATTTTTTTCATCTCTAAAACGTGATTGTTTTTTTTGCAGGTGACAGACAGTAATCACTCTTGTAGGGTCACGTGTTGTGAAGTCCGGCAATTTTTCATCATTTTCTTTAAACACTAATGAACTGGTGGTAAAATAAATAAAGACAGATCCTCGGCGCAGTGCGCGCATCCATGGCAAATAGGTCTTTCTGTTTGTTAAAACAGTGTTGCTGTTGGGTAGTTATACTATGGTTGTGTAGCTGGCTTTTAAAGCATGTTGTATTTTTATAGACCACTTGATTCAAATGTGCATGAATGGATACACATAGATGTGTACTTCTTTTGTTGGGGTGGTAGGAGTGTTAAATAAAAAAAAGAATATGATTTTGGCTGTCTTTTTTGTCAGTCAGTTGTTTAATTTCTACAGGTTTTATAACATTCTAAGAGCTCTTAATTCCACAGATACTACTACTGGTAGGTGTATTCACTAGGTTGCTTCAGAGGCATGAGGAACTGTAAGAATTACATACAACAATAATAAAACAAGTATCAAAAGTAAAAAGTAAATATCAATGCATTAAGTACTTTTAAAAATGAGTACTTCTGTACTTTTACTTAAGTAAAAATCAGTCTTTACAACTTTTACTTGTAACGGAGTAATATTTGACCAGTAGTATCTGTACTTTCACTCAAGTAAGGAAGTTGTGTACTTAGTCCACCTCTGCCTGCTAGGATGCGATATGGTGTCTTCCTCCAGGGGGCGCTAACCGGCCTTTGAGCTGAATCTTTCAAAGTGCTGGATTCATTTCGTTTTCTGACTTTCGAGACAACCGAAGTCTAAACATTAATTAAATATCCTATACATAAATGCAAATATAGAGTAAAACCAAACCTCTTTTTTTATTCTTCAACGTATAATCAGAATATATAGCCTATTAAGAAAACCATTCGGATAACAAGACAGCTTTACATTATTTCTGTAACTGTTAGCCAACTACTAGGCTGTACGTTTTCTTTTGTTTACTGTATATTATTGTAATTCTGAATGTACTTTGTGGTAATGTAATAGCCCCTCCCCCCACACACATATTAAATGGAAAATAATATGTTTTCAGCAGTTACCTATATGTTTTGCTTTCCTTATTTTTAAAGAAAGGATTAATACTTCCACATAATTGAACCAACAAAGTAAAAGATTGATTTCAAAAGAATCCACAAGTATTACCCTCAAGTAAACAATTCTCAAGCAAACCATTACGTGCAAAAGTTTGAGATTTGCCTCAGTTGCTCCTTTTGTGGTGAATCAGATTAACCAGTTGTTCGTCTTTTTTTCACTGTCCATTTACTAAAAGGCTTTGGCAAAATATTTCTAAGTTTATTAAGAGTTAAATAGTAAAAGTGTGTGTGTGTGTGGGGGGGGGGGGGGGTATATTATTTCAACCAACTAAATGAGACTGAATGATATACTCAATTCAAGGCAATATTTATTACAAAACAACAACCACTTTAAATTGAATGGTTCATTTGCCAAACAACATGTTTTTTCCATCTATGTAGGAGAAAAAAAATATATACTATGCAAGTCAGTGGCTACTGTCTGGTTTCTGACATTCTTCAAAATGTCTTAATTTGTGATGAAATTTTTTTTTGTTGTTGTGAAGAATAAAAAAAAGAGGTTTGGTTTTACTCTATATTTGCATTTATGTATAGGATATGTAGTTAATGTTTAGACTTTGGTTGTCTCGTAAGTCAGAAAACGAAATGAATCCAGCACTTTGAAAGATTCAGCTCAAAGGCCGGTTAGCGCCCCCTGGAGGAAGACACCATATCGCATCCTAGCAGGTAATGTGGACAGATAGGCTTGTGTGCATTTGTGAATCAAGGCCGCGGAACAACAGTCTCAAAAGTCATGTGATTTGCTGTGCATGAAATTACAGGTACAGATAAAGCATTTGTGAATTGTGAGCAAAGCAATGTGACTAAGGACAATAATGCATGATTGCTGTGTGTGTGGATCGCTGTGTGTGTGTGTGGATCTCTTGCGTGAATCTGTGGATTGCTATGTGTGTGTGGATCTCTCGCGTGCATTCGTGAATTGCTGTGTGTGTGTGTGTGTGGATCTCTTGCGTGCATCTGTGGATTGTTATGTATGTGTGTGGATCTTTCGCGTGCATCTGCGGATTGCTTTGTGTGTGTGTGTGTGTGTGTGTGGATCTCTCCCGAGCATCTGTGGATTGATTTGCGTGTGTGGATCTCTCGCGTGCATCTGTGAATTGGTGCACACGAATGTGGATCTCTTGCGTGCATTTGTGGAAGGTTTTGAGACTGTTTTCACTCCATACAACAGCGCCACGTTTTTACTCGGAAATGCGACTTTGAAATGCGATTTCTGTTTTTCTGTCCCCTAATTTAGGACCACTTGTGAAATGACCATTAAGACTTTTCTTATACCATTTAAAGCCCCCCTGTGGTGACTATCTAACGTTTAATGTAGTTTATATGTCTATGTGGTGTTTTTAATATTGGTAATATTAATATGTTTTTTTTAAGACAAACCATGTGTAAGTTCATAAGTCGACAGCATTGCTGAGTATTTCCTCCTTAAAACTGCAGTGAACCAAAGACAGTCTCAAAAACACGGTGTGAAATCGCTGGTGTTTCTGACGTCACAAACGACCTTGTAACCAATCAGATCAATGTGTGATCGTCAACCAGTGGATCTCTGAGTGAGTGAGTGGAGGCGGGGCTCATTTGCATATTCATAGAACCAAGCATACTAAATGAGGCAAGGGTGTCGAGTTACATTCAAGATATAAGGCATGACAAATTTTTTTTAAAGAAAAAAAACTTAAATATGTCATTTTGGTGATCAAAGAGGAGTTTAAAGCGATACAATTATTGACTACAGGGAGACTAAGATATTGTGAATATTGAATTTGATCAAACTGAATACATGGGGACCATGTAAACATGATGAAATGTGTTAAAAGCATGATCAAATGAACCCGAATAATTAATAAAAACAGCTGGATATGGAGGACGAGCGTCTCACCGATCACACTCTTGGCGAATGAGGCTCTTTTGAGCGTAGCCAGACCCAGGTCGCCGATCTTGACGCTGCCCGTGGGGCCCGTGATGAAGATGTTGTCACACTTCAGGTCCCGGTGGATGATGGGAGGAGTGCGTGTGTGCAGGAAATGCAGACCTTTGAGAATCTGACGGCACCAGCTGCGCAAAACTTTGGGCTTCATCACCTTAAAGCGTTTCAGATACCTGGAGAAATTAATGAGTGGCATTTATAACTGATAAATCAGCATTACTTGTATTGTAATCATTACACCACCATGAACATTATGTCCATTTAACTGAATACATGACATTAACCACAAAACATGTGCTATATTATCTGTATATCACTGTCATATGGACGTTACGTTGACACACTCATCCTCTGGCTGAGAACAGAATACTTATTTAACGGTTACATTGAAAACAAGCAGTTTCTGTAAAGCTGCTTTGCCTGGAAAGATCCAAATAAGACACAAGGGCATCATTAAAAGCACCGTACAAACGTCCATAGCTTTAGTCTGTAAGGCTCGTACAGTGTATTCTACGTCTTCTGAAGTCATTCGATATAAATAGAGTCTTCCTTTCTCTTTCTCCAACATGCATTTTCAAACTGCTTAAGTATGATGTGCGAACGCAAAAACGCAGAGCTGTCATATGACTTCAGAAAACTTAAAGGGGTGGTATAATGCCCTTTTTACAAGATGTACAATAAGTCTGATGTCCCCAGAGTGTGTATGTGAAGTTTTAGCTCAAAATACCCCACAGATATTTGTATATAACATGTTAAAATTGTCACTTTTTGAGGGTGAGCAAAAATGCACCGTTTGTGTCTGTCCCTTTAAATGCAAATGAGCTGCTGCTGTGCAGGGGGTGGAGCTTCAAGAGCTTGTGTCCTTTTACCACACACACACACACACACACACACGCACGCTGAACATTTCAAAAACGTTTAGCCTTTTATGTTCAAACGGAGTCAGACAATGATGGAGAGACTCAAGAAGTGACGACATGTAGAGCAACAGGACACTTCTGAACAGTTAGTTGATGAATTTATGCAGCTGATGTGGAGTTAACTATCTTCTAGACATTGATTAGAATATTCTGTCTTAATAATCTATAAATGAGTTTCCGGGGGAGGGGTTTATGTAAATTTTAGGGTTGGTGATGTCACTAACCCGGGAGGAATGTTGTGTAGTTCCTACCAGCCGTTTGTTGTAGTCCTTAAAAATGATTTCTTTAAAAGCAAATATCTCCCTTTACTTTGAACTTTGAGCATTGTAACTTTGCAGTCATATGGACTATGAAACCACTTTATATTAAGTACTATGTAATAACATTTAAATGAATCCTTTGATACAGCAGCACTTCTGGAGTAATATTATATTATACACAACAAGTGTTTTGCAATACAGCGCATTAGTGCTCGCCGACTTCAGCAGCGTTGGTTACAGAAGTATTTTTCCATTGATTTCTCCCAAAGTGATTTTCTTTAAGTCTTTGTTATAGCGTTACAAGCCATGAACCAAACCAACCAGCTATGAGGAGAATCATAGCACTACAAACTTTGATTTGAAAATTTATAGGAATTTGTAAAATGAGAATTTATAATAAAGTGGGCCCTGGATGATTTCAGGGCGCTTTTATGTATGTTTTGGAGATTGACAGGTCTGTTTAATAAGAACTATCACTGTATGAATAAAAAAAAATTCTAATAATAATAATAATAATAATAATATAAAAAATATAATACATAAAATATAAAAACAAAAACACTACCACGCTTGACTCCCGGTCTGTGACAGATGTCGGTGTGTAAATCCTCACGTTTTCAGCGTTCCTGACGTCATGAGCTCTGTCACCAGAACGATACACTTCTTCCCCTTCAGCGGCGACTCCCAGAAGTCGTAGAAGCGCACGATGTTGGGGTGCTGGAGGCCCTTCAACATCTCGGCCTCCTCTTTAAAGCGCTGGCGCTCCATCTTCGTCAGCTTACGGTCCTGAAACACACACAGAATTAAACCTCTCTCTCTCACACACTCACTCACATAAATACAAACACACAGGAAAACCTCTCACTCTCTCTCGCACACACACCTTTACACGTTCAGCTTCACTGTGGTTTAAAGTCGGCACGAAACAACATTTTACTTCCTCAGTGTGTGTGAGTATCAGTGTAAAGCGGACTTGATGTTCTCCTCGAGGAATTGACTGGGTTTTGAAAAGTGTCTCTTTATGATTAAATGTGCTGTTACTGTAAATGTGCTGTTACTGTAAATGTGCTGTTACTGTAAATGTGCTGTTACTGTAAATGTGCTGTTACTGTAAATTGGCACGAGACGCAGAGGAACATCTCACTGAAGAAAACACACTCAATACATGATGATATCACAGTACTCTAGTAATGGAGCTCCAGCCTCAGGTTTCATCACAGTATCACTGAGCTGATTGAGTGTGGTGTGATTTAATATCAAGCTTACGATGGAGTACGAAGAGTTTTCTTTGGTTTGAGGTTTCATGTTTATATCTGCAGAAACTCCAACACATACAGAACAGCGCTGCTAGGATCCTGATGGGAGTGTGTAAATATGAACACATAACACCCATCCTTCAAGCGCTTCACTGGCTTCCCATCTCCGCCAGGATTCAATACAAAATCACTCTCCTCACCCACCAATGCATCCATGGCAATGCTCCACCCAACCTCAAGGAACTTCTCACCCAGCAAACATCAACCAGAAACCTCCGCTCACAAAATGGCAATCTTCTCCGTCCACCCAGAACCAAGCTCCGGACCGTGGGAGACCGTGCTTTCTCCTCTGTTGCCCCGCGACTGTGGAACTCATTGCCAGACCACCGGAGGGTTCCCCAGCTGACCACTTTAAAAAAGGCTTAAAGACTTTTCTATTTAAAAATAGCTACAATTAATGCGTAATTGAACTGTTTTTATGTTTTCTTATTCTTGCCACTGTTTTTACTTTTGAAATGTTTGCTGTAGCACTTTGAGATTTGTTCGCAAATGAAAAGTGCATTATAAATACAATTTATTATTATTATTATTATTATTATTATTATTATATATCTGGGTCTCATCCCACTTCTAGGGTCAGTGGGTTCTTCATAGAACTCTAGTGTTCTAGACTCACTTTAAAAGAACCATTACAGCAAAAAGCTTCTATAAAAGGGAAATGTCTTAAAAAAGTGCGTTCATGTTAAAGTAGTTATTTTAATTTTTCTAGTGATAAAGTATGTTTACATTCCGTTTAATTTATAAAATTTTATCAAAATAAAAAATGAATTAAAACTAAATCCATAGAACGATCCCATGATGGAATGTTCCAATATGAAGAGCCTGACTGAACCTTTTAAGATTCTGTAAATAACCGTGTGTGTGTGTGTGTGTGTGTGTGTCTGTGAGAGGTTTTTCCGTGTGTGTCTGTCTGTGTGTGTTTGTGTGTGTGTGTGTGTGTGTGTGTCTGTGAGAGGTTTTTCCGTGTGTGTCTGTCTGTGTGTGTTTGTGTGTGTGTGTGTGTGTGTGTGTCTGTGAGAGGTTTTCCGTGTGTGTCTGTGTGTGTCTGTGAGAGGTTTTTCCGTGTGTATGTGTGTGTGTGTGTGAGTGAGCGTGAGAGACAGAGAGGTTTTTCCGTGTGTGTGAGTTTTTTCTGTGTGTGTGTGTGTGTGTGTGACAGAGCTTTTTCCATGTGTGTGTAAGACAGTGAGTTATTTCCATGTGTGTGTGTGTAACTGCGAGGTTTTTCTTTGTGTGTGTGTGACTGAGTGTGTGTGTGCGACTGTGAGGTTTTTCTTTGTGTGTGTGTGTGTGTGACTGAGGTTTTTCTTTGTGTGTGTGTGTGTGTGTGTGTGTGTGTGTGTGTGTGTGTGTGTGTGGTTTTCCAGCTCCAGCAGCCTCATGAATTATGCAGTGTTTCAGGAAGTGTTTGAGTCCACATGCGCCGACAGCAGCAGATCTCTGTAAGTTAGAGTTATTTCTCTGCTTCACCTGCATCCCTGCTGCCAATACCACTCTCAAACATGTGATCACACACACACACACACACACACACACACACACACACACACAGAAATTAAAACAAAAGAAAACAATAGAAAAATACAGCAGTTTAGAAGGTTAAATGTTGGATTGGGACTGCAGTGACTCCAGCACGTGCCACACCCTGCCTGTGTTATTTACAATCTTTCAAATCATGCAAGTTATGTTCGTCTGTATCCGTACGAGGACATCAGGAAGGCACAGATAAGAGGCGTGATCTTCCCTAAACATTCAGGTTCTGTCACTGAATTCAGTCCAAAAATGTGTGTGTTTAATGTGTGTGACGGATGAACAGATCATCTCTTCCTCTTTACTACTAGTTACAGCAGCAAATAATCATGATGAACATCAGAAGGAATGCTGGAAGATACAGAACTACTCACTGAAATAATAATTACTCACGTAATCCAACAATCAGTGTTTCAACGTCAATAACACAGCTGGAGAACAATAATATCACGCAACCTCACATTTACCTCAAAGAAAAAAATAAGAACTATAGAGGATCATATTGCTAAATACATGCACTATAGTAAATATTCATTATATTTTTACTTAACCCATTTAATGTAGCAATATGTAATGTATTTGAATAAATCTGTCATTAAAAGAAGTTATGACAACCATATTTAAATGTTTATATTTCAACAATGAATTGAAAAAACATAATTATGTCATTAATAAGTTAAAGCTAATACTTTAAAAGTTTTTTTAACCTTTAATTTGAACCTGTAACATTACAGTAATGTAGTAACTGACAGCGTTCCTGTAGAGTTGACACCATAAATTGAGAGAGATTTCCCCTAAATGGACATGTACTGTACCTGATATATATCCAAATTAATCCAGATCAAATCTTATTGAACTAAAAGCAAAATTTAATCAAATCAAGCTTTTGAATCTAAATTGTATCGAATCGTTAAATGTGTTAAATCGTTAAAAATTCAGATCTGTGTTCCAGAGAGCCGTTGTCATGAATACCGGTAGATATGAAACATCTTCACTAACAGTCTTCAACACACAGTATCATTTCATTATATCACTCAGATTATCACAGAAGTGCTGGGAGAAAAGATTGTAGTTCAGATATAAACACTGATGTCTACAGTAGCGATCAAAATAGAGCAAATCAGCTTTAGAAAGCAATTTGATGCTTCAAATAAAGATTGTATCAGTTACATCGTTACACCAGTAGGTGGAGACAAGAGACTTAAAATATGCGTGTGTCATTGAATTATTAAATCCAAAAATTTGTTTAAAAAAAAGCGCTGATTCATCCAGTAATGAAACAAGTGAAGACTTTATGAGGGAGTCATTGAATTATTCACTCAAACTGATTTTTAAAAATTTTATATTCAAATAAAGCAATTAACATTTTGTCAAGACTCAGAACCTCTAGTAAATTACATGTTATTTTGTTTATTTGTCTGTTCAGAATTGGAGACTCATGATACATTTAGATATTTTAAACAAAAAATTGTGATTCTTAATTTCTGCACAATCGTGCAACAGTCACACATTTTATTCTTCTTCCCCTTTATCAGGGTTTATCAGGCTTTACTCAAACTTTACAAACACACCAAACGCTGATAACAAGTGCACGATTCCCAAAGACGCTTTAACTAGATTCGCTTTAGACCATTTTATACTTTTAAAATCAGTGCGGTCAGCATATGTATAAGTGCAAATAAAAGCATAAAACAGCAGAAATAAACACTGAAGTGCTGGCGAGTCATTGATGGAGACCGAGACAGACACATCTAAATATGGGCTGGAATCAATAAATGTGCTTCTGTTTCTGAACAGCTCTATTAGCTGAACCGCTGACTGACACACACTCCCAGAAGGCCTTTATTGATAGAGCTATAGACATACTCACAGTTGAGCACAGAGCGAACGCTTCCCAGAGGCAAACGACAAACCAAGAGTTACATCACAAAATCTGTTGTGTGGAATAACACTGCAGTAATTGGCTCAAACATCATTAATAAAAAACTGCAATCACACTTACTGAGAGACTTTCCTCCGTCAACTGCAGCCTATCCACGTTCTTATTTACAGAACTAGTTAGTTAGAGTGTTGTACACTACTAGTTAGTACACTGTAAAAAAATGAAATAAACTTTACGGTAAAAAAAAAAAAGCATAAAAATATGGTAGCAACATTTTAGGTTTACTGACTTACCTTAAATTTACAGTAAAAAAAAATTTATTTCGTTATCTGATATGTTAATTTACCGACCTATTGAAGTAATATCTGTTTTGTACCATTTTAATACACTGATCACCAATCACAGCAGTGATGAGTCACATGATGAATCAAAGCTCATCACAAGCAGCTTTTACACACGCTGAGATGTTAAAGGTGCAGTCTGTAAGAATAGGAGCATTTCCATTACAGATTTGCGCAAAACTTTTGTGATTTTTTCTAAAAGTTTCCGTTAACCAATGTTATGCGACTAAAACGTAATTTTTTCCTCTCACAATAAATCATGGCGACGGATGTTGGTAGGTTTACGTATACATATATAATATATATAAATTTACGTGTTTGCATCGGGCGTATTTTCAATTCGCAATTTCAATTTGCGCAATTTGAAGGGTTATGGAAACACGGCTAATTGTTTCCCCGCCTCCTGACTCGATGCTCACGCGGGTTGCCAGTTTCAGGACACACAACAGGAGCAGCGACGAAAGCTGAGGAGACTTACGCAAGTTAATGAGTTGATTTATCTGTGTTTTAACATGAAAAATATGATCTTTAGATGGATATTGAGGCTTTTCTCTGCAATCTCTGGCCCAGTTTGTTTGCTCGTTTCCAAGGCTACAGTACGCCGTGTTTCCTGCCAATTGGCATCCCGGGTGTCGAAACACTATTGGCTGGACTGGCAGTGGGCGGAGTCACAGACCACAAAACACTATTGGCTGGACTGGCAGTGGGCGGAGTCACAGACCACAAAACATTATTGGCTGGACTGGCAGTGGGCGGAGTCACAGACCACAAAACACTATTGGCTGGACTGGCAGTGGGCGGAGTCACAGACCACAAAACATTATTGGCTGGACTGGCAGTGGGCGGAGTCACAGACCACAAAACACTATTGGCTGGACTGGCAGTGGGCGGAGTCACAGACCACAAAACACTATTGGCTGGACTGGCAGTGGGCGGAGTCACAGACCACAAAACACAACTGATAACAGAACGTGTAAAATAAGTTACAAACAGCACCTTTAATAGTAATATATAGAAGCTGCAGTGTCATTCACACAAACACTGAACACCATCATAACACACATGACATTTTAAAAATGCAATAATTTATTAATATAATTTATTAATTTAACAACAAAATGCTAATGTACACAAAAAAACAAACAAAAAAAACTAAGAAACCGTTATTTCAACAGAAATACATCAAATGTGAAGTGTCACGCAGGGAATTGTGGGAATGTCAATTTACAGTTTTTCACCGTAAATTATACAATGGCCAAAAAAAACTAAGTTTAATGGTATTTTACTGTAAAATTACATTAAATGTACAGTTAGATCTATCAGTTATTCACTGTGTAATACTCTGTTAACCAATTAACCGTTTTTCACCGTAGCATTTTTACCGTTAGTCTTTTACCGTTAATAATCATTAGTGTAGTTAGTGTGCTGATCTAGTCCAGATAGAGATGGAATTAGCCGGTGAATTTATGGAGTTTGTGAAGTCTTTGTGTGTTTGCCATGACCTCACGGGCGTTCAGCTCCTTCCACACAGTGGACTCCTGACTTCAGCGCTTTACTACAACCCTGAATGACCGTGTTTGTATTGAGTCTGACCTCAGCCCTGACTGACCCACTGACCTGAGTCAGGACAAACAGTCCTGTGAATGCCCAGGTCAGGGGTCAGGGGTCACGGGACGACCCTGAAGAGTCTCTATGACACTCGCTGACGGTGGGCTTTTGCTGTGATACTGGACACTTCCAGAGATGTCCATCTGAAGACGCCCACTGTAGTGCTTTAAACACGCAGAGTCATCATAAACAACCTCCAAACACTGTCTAAAACGTATTAATTGGGAAGGGTAATTAGCAGGAACAAATAATTATAATAATCATAATCTAGAATAAATCCATGGTTGTGTTCACAGATGCAACCCAAATGAAACAAACATAAATTGAATAGGTTCACTCTTTACAACTACCAACTAACACTACAAGATACAATACAAATATTGGTCTTAAATTTTCCACTTTTAAACCCTTGAGTTATCATTTTGAAATGCTGTAAATTTCTGTCAAAGAAAATGTTAGAACACATTTTTACATTCGGGACACTTTTATCCAAAGCGACTCACACTGCGTTTAAGGAACACATGTGGATCGGTTCATGCGTTCCCAGAGGATCAGACCCATGATCCCATGATATGGTTTGAGCTAGAAGAATGCTTACGGAATTATAGCAATTATATGAATATTAATGTAAATAAAGTGAACCTAGCAAACAGGTCACTCCCTAATTAAACTCACTGAACTTCATGGCGTTCGTGAGAAGCGACATTTACTGTGATCCGAGACGCTTATAAGCGGATTAATGCGTGTAAATGAACACGAGCCGCTCCTCATTCTGAAGCCAACACTGAAGCAATTCATATACTTCTATTACAACACAAGCTTAGATATCATTTTGGGCTGAGTTTAGGGTTCAGTTTAGTATTCATGTTAAAATTCATGTACGGTACTGTCGTCTTCTAGACGGCCCAGTCAACGTGTGTGTTGAAGTGTGTGTTTGTTCATGGATTAGGACGCAGCTCACATACGGTTTAAGCCTTACAGCAGAGGAGTGTTAATGAACGCTTAATGAACGCTCAGACGAGAAACAAACAAAAAAAAAAGAGCAGATCTGAGAGAAGGAAAACAGACAGAAGGATTAGGTGGTTTAATATCATGTAATGGACACTGAGCGAGATTCAAGCCCACAGTTCCACACAAAGTGTGTGTGTGTGTGTGTATTAGTGAGCCACACGTTTAATAAATCTTATGAACGCATCTGTAGTCATTATGCAAGACAGACTCGCATGCTTAAATTCACTTGGACTTCATTGGTTCAGATCTTTTTCATTTTCCATGAACAGTGTTGAGTCTTTGAGATACTTTTTAATCATATTTTTAATTCATTCACTTGATACACAGTGATACGAACCGTAACGATCACGTGGGTTTTACAGTATAAGTTACAAATCTACACTGTAACAAAAAAAAAAGTTGCTGCCTAAGTACAATCAACTTCGATGTTTAAATTATTTTAACTTAAATTACATTAAACTGACTTAAGCAATTTTTTACTTTTTTTGTTATACAAGATTCAACTCATTTTTTGTACTTATTTGATGAGTTGAAGCAATGTAAAAACATTTGTCATAACTTATTGCTCATATAAATGTTTTACAGTAGATTCACCATGAAGTGAGACTGATTTACTGACGACTCGTTTCAGAATCACTTCTTTCGTTTAAGAGACAAAAACTCCATTTATCTGCACTTTGATCTGGGAAACTTTACAGACCTTTTACATTCATAAACAGCTTTATTGCACAACACCTGAAAGGGAATATTTGAAAAAGCTTAGAGCTTTAAGACATGGCTGTTTGTTGGTTACAACACATTTTAAAACCAATTGAAAGGTTTTTTCATACAGCACATTTTTTAAAAGCGGCTCTGCAATTGAACATTTTGAAGGGAAATGTTCATCAAGACAAACAGCAACCGCTGAAGATATGGGCCTGTTGTCAGGACTCTGTGTCATGAGCTTAGAGTGTGTGAAGAGAGAAATTGTTCACATTTCGTACATCAGTGTTTGTTTTAAAAAAATGCGAGAAGCTGAAGATCAACATCTTGAGCAACACACGGTTACAGTAGCGACACACACGGTTACAGTAGCGACACACACGGTTACAGTAGCGACACACACGGTTACAGTAGCAACACACATCTATCTGCCAGCGGAGGCTTTTCTGGTGGTACTCAGAAACATGGCAGATTATGAAAGTACACCGGGTTGCAAATGCTGCTTTATGTTGACGTCTTCGAGACCTGACGCTTGAGCCACGGCGGGTTAAGAGTTAATGTTAGCCAGAGTCGAGAGCGTTGGGTTATTTTTGGACACAGAAACGCCTCCTCACAACCGGAAGGAAAAACAGGATTAAGCTTAATATTAATGCAAGCTCAATAACACAAAGGTTTCATTTCAATCATTACATTTTTCATTTCAAATTAATGAAAATTATATCCATAATATAAAATACAGGTGAAACTCAAATGTGAATATCGTGCAAAAGTTATGATTTTGATGATTATGGCTTTCAGCTTATGAAAACCCCAAATTCTAAATCTCAGAAAATTTTAATAGTACAAGAAATCAATAAAAAAAGGATTTTACATAGGCTACAGAAATGTCGGTCCTCTGAAAAGTATAATCATACATATGTATAGTTATATACACTAAAGTTTTACCTGTACATTTTTTGGAGGTCTGCATCCACCATTTGGTAAATAAATACAATTAGAAAAATGCAAAGATCTGTTTGTTATTTGTTTAAGGGAATATTTATGTATTTTTAGAATTTGACCTCAATTTAAGCCACAAGGTTTCATAACCGTTCCAGCACTGCTGTCATTTATCATTTTTCAGAGACGTTTTTCACATTTGTGAGATGTTGTCCTCATGGTCTGGTGTATATAAAGCAAAACACAGCAAAGTTTACAGTGCTCTATTACGCTTTTACAAATATTACCTTTCATGTAGTGTGTAATACAGCAGTTTGTGAATGTAAAAGGACTGAAAATATTGGTAGCACTTCATTTTACAGTCCTGTTCCCCATTTACATACTATGTACTTATTATAGTAATTACAATAACTGGGTAATAACTAGGTAGTAACCCTGAACCTAACCTTAACCCATGTACTTACCTTATATTAGCCAGTACTTTCTTAGGCAAGTACACTGTAAGTAAGCCTACACGTAAGTGCACGTACTGTAAAATGAAGTGCTACCAAAATATCAAAGGGCAAATAAATACTCATAACAGAAACAAGTGATTCTGAACTGAAACGAGTCGTCAGTAATTCAGTCTCACTTCCGGCTCAACCTGCGTAGGTTCGTAACTAATTTGCATAATGCCCGCCTCTGGTCTTGATTGGCTGAACAGCGTCTCTTAGCCCCGCCCTCAAACACTAGTGTATATCTGAGACTTAAGAGTTTGGTTCGTGTTCGTGTCGAGAAGACGCTGTTTTCTGCTGACAAAGCAAATCCACTGATGAGATTGATACGGTAAAACACACGCCATCGTTACTGTTCATATCACTGATCAAGAGCTGAGAATCAGAAATGATAATGAGCTTTTGCTTTCTGACCAATCACAGCAGACTGAGCCATCTGACCAATCAGAGCAGGGGCACGTTCAAGATCACAACGGTGCGCAACGTTTTGCTACGGTTTCCGGGTTGAACGTCATGTTTCCTGGAAACGGCGTGCACTGGTATGCAACAGGGTTTAAATGCGTTTTCTCTTGTTTGGTGGGCGTGTCAGAACTGCAGTCCAATCAGCAGCAACATGTATATACAGCACACGGTAACTCGCACAATGGAAGTAATTTACAAATGTGTTCGATACGCAACAACTGAGGATATTAGAAGACATGTTTGTCGTAAGTTTTATTATAAAAATATATGATATCAACATAATGATGTAGTTGTTTATATTTTTAGCTTCATTGGAAGTGTGTGACATTTGGTATAGAAATAAACAATGGTAAAGTGCTTTTCCTAAAAATGAGAAAGAAAATACAGGGTATTAATAAAACAGTATGAACAACAAAATAAAGTCAGTATGAGGCTAAATATATGTGTTTTAGTCTTTATTAGGTAAGATGTGTGCTTCCATTTCAGTTTCCACAAATCCCTTCACTTGATTGGGATGTTCTCTTGTGTTCTGGGCGGCAAGTGCAGTAACTGTAACATCGGGCATATTTTGTAGTATTAAACACATTTATACCGACTTCATCATGCTCCGAAAATTCTTCACAAAGAACACAAAAAGCCTTCTCAGCTGCCATAGTTGCAACTCTGGCATCATCACAACAGTGCGTTCAACGCGTCACCGTTTCGGTTTAAAAAAACGTTCTGCAACGTTCTGTCGGCGCTGAACGCAGCCCAGAGCTGCTCTCAGAGTGTGTTGTGATTGGTCGGCTGGATCAGTGTGTTGTGATTGGTCGGCTGAATCAGTGTTTTGTGATTGGTCGGCTGGATCAGTGTGTTGTGATTGGTCGAGCGCTTCGAGTGTGTTTGGGAAAGTCCCTTTTTTCTGCGTATGAATTATTATAATAAGGAATATTGTGACATGTTCGTTCCCGGAAGAAACTCAAGACTAGAAACACTGTTCAGAAAAGTTCAGAAACACTGAAACACTGATATAGAGAAGAACTTGTTCATGCTCAAACAGCAACATTACACACTAAACACATGGAAAAGCATAACAGGACACTTTATAGAGTGATAACACACCAGATGAGCCTTCACCGGTCGGGCCAAACACACCAGATGAGCCTTCACCGGTCGGGCCAGACACACCAGATGAGCCTTCACCGGTCGGGCCAGACACACCAGATGAGCCTTCACCGGTCGGGCCAGACACACCAGATGAGCCTTCACCGGTCGGGCCAGACACACCAGATGAGCCTTCACCGGTCGGGCCAGACACACCAGATGAGCCTTCACCGGTCGGGCCAGACACACCAGATGAGCCTTCACCGGTCGGGCCAGACACACCAGATGAGCCTTCATCGGTCGGGCCAAACACACCAGATGAGCCTTCACCGGTCGGGCCAAACACACCAGATGAGCCTTCACCGGTCGGGCCAGACACACCAGATGAGCCTTCACCGGTCGGGCCAGACACACCAGATGAGCCTTCACCGGTCGGGCCAGACACACCAGATGAGCCTTCACCGGTCGGGCCAGACACACCAGATGAGCCTTCACCGATCGGGCCAGACACACCAGATGAGCCTTCACCGGTCGGGCCAGACACACCAGATGAGCCTTCACCGATCGGGCCAGACACACCAGATGAGCCTTCACCGGTCGGGCCAGACACACCAGATGAGCCTTCACCGGTCGGGCCAGACACACCAGATGAGCCTTCACCGGTCGGGCCAAACACACCAGATGAGCCTTCATCGGTCGGGCCAGACACACCAGATGAGCCTTCACCGGTCGGGCCAGACACACCAGATGAGCCTTCACCGGTCGGGCCAGACACACCAGATGAGCCTTCACCGGTCGGGCCAAATAGGGTTGGGCGATTTGTACCAATATGGCATCAGACGATGTGTAGAGTGAAACATTGTGATGGACGATGACATCGGGAGGAGGGGCGCAGCTAAAATTCTCATTTTTCACTTAAGCAATAAGCCCCGCAAAGCCTTTACAGTGGCGTTGTTAGGCATGACGCGGAGATATTTTCCTCTACATCTCATCAGCAATTTTGATTTCGGCCCGCTCTGCAGCAGTTGACCACTAAGGAGCGAATGTACAGTGACGTGACATAACCGCCAGATTCAAACTGTGCTTACGCACTGTGGCTGGCGCTGAGCTAAAGACGGACGCGCTCAGCACTTGTCATATCACAACTATTCAGTGTTTTTAACCACATAATTTAACCACAGAAATTATGCTGTTGGGGGATTTCAATTTGAACTGGACTGATCCTGGTACTCTCACGGAATGTAACATGTTCAATGGTTCAAATTTTACACAAATTATTAAAGAGCCTACTAGAATCAGTCCAAGTTGCAAATCTCTTCTTGACTGGATATTAGTCACACATCCCAACAGAATAATTAAGTCTGGTGTTCTCTCGGATTGTTTTAGCGACCATTCTATCATATATTGCATTTGGAAAATTACAACTCCCCATCTTTCTCCAAAATTTATTAGGATCCGTGACATGAAATTATTTAACAGTGATTTATTTATAAATGATGTGAGAAGGATAAATTGGAATAGATTTAGCCTAATTCCTGACGCGGAAGCTGCCTGGAGTTTCTTTTATACAGAATTTGTGCAAGTCATTGATAAGCATGCCCCATGGACAACTATTAAGGTCAAAGGTCATCATCTACCTTGGGTAAATGGGGATCTTATCAGTCTGTTTAAGCAGAGGGATAGGGCGTGGAATAAACACAAATATACAAAACTTCTTAGTGATTGGGAAGAATACAAACGTCTACGAAACACATGCACAACCCAAACAAGAAATGCTAAAGCCAATTACTACAGAAATAGTTTGTCACATGACTTTAATAATCCTAAACAATTTTGGAAAAAAATGAATACCTTACTTGACAAGCCAAACAATACCAGGAGTAACATGACAATTAATAATGCAACTGTTAATGATCCAGCAGTTATTTCAAATGCATTTAGTTTGCATTTTCCCCCAAACACCTCAGGTACAGTCATCGCTCTTTCACCCAGAGCCGACGGTTAATTCTCAGCCCTACGACAGTTCTTTCACATTTCGACAGGTTAGCTCAGCTGATGTCCAGCTGGCCATTAGCAAGCTATCCTCTAGTAGTGGACCGGGCCCTGACGGCATTGAGGGTAAGTTTATCAAACTTTCTTCATATGTCCTATCATCTCCATTGGCTGAGCTCTTTAATCTGTCATTTCTAACCCACAAAGTGCCTTTGGCATGGAAGTGTACCAAAGTCATTCCATTGCATAAAGGAGGGGACACCCAAAACATGAACAATTATAGACCTATCTCAATAATTAATAGTATTGTGAAAATTTTTGAGAAAATTATCTTCGATCAATTATCGAACTACCTTTCTGATAACAATTTACTATCTCAATGCCAGTCAGGTTTCAGGAAACACCACTCAACTACCACTGCTCTTTTGAAATTTACAAATGATATTTTCTCTAGTTTTGATAACAATATGAGTACTGGTGCCATCTTTTTAGATCTTACAAAAGCGTTTGATTTAGTTGATCATTATCTGCTCCTAGATAAATTATATTTAATAGTTTAATAGTTTAATATTTTATATTTAATATTTTATAAATTATATATTCAATTGGCCTTTCCCGTTCATCTCTTCTGTGGTTTAATTCATATTTCCATCACCGCCGCCAATGTGTGTCCTTCAGGGGCAGTCAGTCGAATTTTACAGGTGTAGATAAAGGCATACCCCAGGGTTCTTCACTTGGGCCTTTGTTATTTTCCATTTTTATTAATGACTTGCCACTCTGCTGTTCAGGATGTGACATTCATCTTTATGCAGATGATACAATTATATATTGCTCCAAATTGAATATTCCTGAGATAAATTATTCCTTACAACATGACTTTGATTCTGTACAGCAGCGGCTGTCATTTAATAAACTCCTGCTTAATAAATCAAAATCTTACTGTATGCTTTTCCAGAAGAAAGCTAGAAATAATCTTAATCTGCATTTTCTGGATTCTTCTCCTTTAGAGTCCACTGAAAAATTTAAATATCTCGGTGTTTGGCTAGAAA
This sequence comes from Semotilus atromaculatus, assembly GCA_031834385.1. Classification (NCBI taxonomy): domain Eukaryota; kingdom Metazoa; phylum Chordata; class Actinopteri; order Cypriniformes; family Leuciscidae; genus Semotilus; species Semotilus atromaculatus. Next base: position 1,835,042 of record JAULUF010000042.1, read on the forward strand.
ATGATCTTTCATTCAAAGCTCATATACACGCGCTTAACAACAAACTTAGCTTTCGTCTTAAAACATTATATCAATCGATAGACTGCTTTAACTTTCAGGTTAGGAGAAGAATAGTTTCTCAGTTGCTGCTACCTATACTGGACTATGCAGATATTATATATGAACAGATCAGATCAGATCTTCTTTACTGTCCCTAGAGTCGAGAGAGAAATTGGGAAATACGCTTTCTGTGTTAAAGCCCCTCGGGACTGGAACAGCCTTCCTGTATCTATCCGCTCGCTTACGTCTTTTCCTCTGTTCCGAACTGCTTTATTAACACATCTTCAGAATACTTGTGTTCAGAGCACTTTATGTTTCTAGCATTTCAGATTTAGCATTGATATGTGTCACGTTGTGTATGTGTGTGTATATATGAATGTGTATATATGTAGAAATATACAAATCTAGTGATGTCAACTTTATCAGTTATATTTGGGATTATTGTGTTTTATGCAATGTTACACCAGTTGTTCTTATACATCTCACACTTAATACCACTCTTAAAATGCTTGACTTTCAAAGCACCATCATGCTGAGTCTAAGATTAAAAAAGGTTTGACTGTTTAGTGGTATACATACCACAGTTCTGGAACCACTGTGATTTATTTTACTCTATCTGTGAAGAGTGGGGATTGTGAGAGCTTGTGTGTGTGTGCGAGTGCGGGCGAGGGGATGCATGGTGTTCGCATGGTGTGTGTGAATGAGTGTGAGTGCGTGCGATAAGGTTTTTCTTGTATCTTGTATTTTGTATCTACTCTGTTGTTTTACTTTTCTATGTTGTTTGGACATGATCCTGAGGACCCCCATGAAAACGAGATGTTTCATCTCATGGGGCTGATCCTCTAATAAATGTTCATACATAAATAAATAAAAACATAATGTTTATTTTCGGTTTCAGACATTTAAATACATATAATTTATAGCAAAACCATATATGTATAGTTTGTAAAATACACAATGGTGTCTATGGAAGCAGGATTAACACCCATTCAAATATATTTGCCGACGGGTTTTATTCATATCAGACCCGCAGAGTAAGTAACTATAAAGTTAACTCTATTCTTCTTCTCCCAGTTCACCAGTTCGGGAGAAACTGATGAATTCACGAGCTGTAATAAATCCAACAGACAGGAATTTCTGAACTGAGCCCCAAGCAAACATGACGGCGCCCATCTCACGTTACTCAAGATAATTTATAAAGGTTTTTTAAACGACAAAACAAACTCCCTTACACGTATTTGAGAATCGGAATAGAAGATAGTTGATGACATGGTAAGCAAGTTTGTTAATATTTAGCAATAAAAGCGCTACATCTGTTATACAGCGCTATTTTGGCGGTGGTGAATCACGTGCTAAGCATGACGCTTCACCATGGAAACATGGGGGGGGGGGGTAACTCACGATGTCAGCTTATGATATCGTCTATCGGCCCAACCCTAAGGCCAAACACACCAGATGAGTCTTCATCGATCAGGCCTGCGGCAGATGCACATTAACAGATTTGACTCCATAATCAACTCCATAAAACGCTTTATATGGCATCCCACATGAGTACACACAATCAACACTAAGATCTATGATGAGGAGCTTTAATTATCACACACACACACACACACACACACACACACACACACACACACACACACAATAACAGCTCAACAGTAGGATCCAGGTTGTCTAAGAATGTCAACATCTTCCTGAATCACAGCGGCAGTAATTGAGTGCGGTCACTAATGACAGAAACCGAGATGGACAACATGTCATTAATATAAACAACAATCTGTCAGCAGCCAAAAGATCTCATATCAAACCCATCGACATCTGCATCCTTCAAATGAAGCTCAATGCACTGAAATTAAACAAAAGGGTAATTTAAGACTCAACCTGTAACGACCCGCTGAAGTGAACGAACAGCACCGACACACTGACGAACAGCACCGACACACTGACGAACAGCACCGACACACTGACGAACAGCACCGAACACCACCGACACACTGACGAACAGCACCGACACACTGACGAACAGCACCGACACACTGACGAACAGCACCGACACTCGCACCGACACACTGACGAACAGCACCGACACACTGACGAACAGCACCGACACACTCGCACCGACACACTGACGAACAGCACCGACACACTGACGAACAGCACCGACACTCGCACCGACACACTGACGAACAGCACCGACACACTGACGAACAGCACCGACACACTGACGAACAGCACCGACACTCGCACCGACACACTGACGAACAGCACCGACACACTGACGAACAGCACCGACACACTGACGAACAGCACCGACACACTGACGAACAGCACCGACACACTGACGAACAGCACCGAACAGCACCGACACACTCGCACCGACACACTGACGAACAGCACCGACACACTGACGAACAGCACCGAACAGCACCGACACACTGACGAACAGCACCGACACTCGCACCGACACTGACGAACAGCACCGACACACTGACGAACAGCACCGACACACTGACGAACAGCACCGACACACTGACGAACAGCACCGACACAGCACCGACACTCGCACTGACGAACAGCACCGACACTCGCACTGACACACTGACGAACAGCACCGACGCACCGACACACTGACGAACAGCACCGACACACTGACGAACAGCACCGACACACTGACGAACAGCACCGACACACTGACGAACAGCACCGACACAGCACCGACACTCGCACTGACGAACAGCACCGACACTCGCACTGACACACTGACGAACAGCACCGACACACTGACGAACAGCACCGACGCACCGACACACTGACGAACAGCACCGACACACTGACACACTGACGAACAGCACCGACACACTGACGAACAGCACCGACACAGCACCGACACACTGACGAACAGCACCGACACACTGACGAATAAGCACCGACACACTGACGAACAGCACCGACACACTGACGAACAGCACCGACACAGCACCGACACACTGACGAACAGCACCGACACACTGACACACTGACGAACAGCACCGACACACTGACGAACAGCACCGACACAGCACCGACACACTGACGAACAGCACCGACACACTGACGAACAGCACCGACACACTGACGAACAGCACCGACACAGCACCGACACACTGACGAACAGCACCGACACTCGCACTGACGAACAGCGCCGACACACTGACGAACAGCACCGACACTCGCACTGACGAACAGCACCGACACACTGACGAACAGCACCGACACACTGACGAACATCACCGACACACTGACGAACAGCACCGACACACTGACGAACAGCACCGACACAGCACCGACACACTGACGAACAGCACCGACACTCGCACTGACGAACAGCACCGACACACTGACGAACAGCACCGACACTCGCACTGACGAACAGCACCGACACACTGACGAACAGCACCGACACACTGACGAACATCACCAACACACTGACGAACAGCACCGACACAGCACCGACACACTGACGAACAGCACCGACACTCGCACTGACGAACAGCACCGACACTCGCACTGACGAACAGCACCGACACACTGACGAACAGCACCGACACACTGACGAACAGCACCGACACACTGACGAACAGCACCGACACACTGACGAACAGCACCGACACACTGACGAACAGCACCGACACACTGACGAACAGCACCGACACACTCGCACCGACACTGACGAACAGCACCGACACACTGACGAACAGCACCGACACACTGACGAACAGCACCGACACACTGACGAACAGCACCAACACACTGACGAACAGCACCGACACACTGACGAACAGCACCGACACACTGACGAACAGCACCGACACACTCGCACCGACACTGACGAACAGCACCGACACACTGACGAACAGCACCGACACACTGACGAACAGCACCGACACACTCGCACCGACACTGACGAACAGCACCGACACACTGACGAACAGCACCGACACACTGACGAACAGCACCGACACACTGACGAACAGCACCAACACACTGACGAACAGCACCGACACACTGACGAACAGCACCGACACACTCGCACCGACACTGACGAACAGCACCGACACACTGACGAACAGCACCGACACACTCGCACCGACACTGACGAACAGCACCGACACAGACGAACAGCACCGACACACTGACGAACAGCACCGACACACTCGCACCGACACTGACGAACAGCACCGACACACTGACGAACAGCACCGACACACTCGCACCGACACACTGACGAACAGCACCGACACACTGACGAACAGCACCGACACACTGACGAACAGCACCGACACACTGACGAACAGCACCGACACACTCGCACCGACACACTCGCACCGACACACTCGCACCGACACTGACGAACAGCACCGACACACTGACGAACAGCACCGACACTCGCACGACACTCACGAACAGCACCGACACACTGACGAACAGCACCGACACACTCGCACCGACACACTCGCACCGACACACTCGCACCGACACACTCGCACCGACACACTCGCACCGACACACTCGCACCGACACACTCGCACCGACACACTCGCACCGACACACTGACGAACAGCACCGACACACTGACGAACAGCACCGACACACTGACGAACAGCACCGACACTCGCACGACACTCACGAACAGCACCGACACACTGACGAACAGCACTGACACACTGACGAACAGCACCGACACACTGACGAACAGCACCGACACACTCGCACGACACTCACGAACAGCACCGACACACTGACGAACAGCACTGACGAACAGCACCGACACACTCGCACCGACACACTGACGAACAGCACCGACACACTGACGAACAGCACCGACACTCACACCGACACTGACGAACAGCACCGACACACTGACGAACAGCACCGACACACTCGCACCGACACTGACGAACAGCACCGACACACTGACGAACAGCACCGACACTCGCACCGACACTGACGAACAGCACCGACACACTGACGAACAGCACCGACACACTCGCACCGACACACTGACGAACAGCACCGACACACTGACGAACAGCACCGACACACTGACGAACAGCACCGACACACTGACGAACAGCACCGACACACTGACGAACAGCACCGACACTCGCACCGACACTGACGAACAGCACCGACACACTGACGAACAGCACCGACACTCGCACCGACACTGACGAACAGCACCGACACACTGACGAACAGCACCGACACACTCGCACCGACACTCACGAACAGCACCGACACACTGACGAACAGCACCAACACACTGATGAACAGCACCGACACAGCACCGACACACTGACGAACAGCACCGACACACTCGCACCGACACTGACGAACAGCACCGACACACTGACGAACAGCACCGACACACTCTCACGACACTGACGAACAGCACCGACACACTGACGAACAGCACCGACACACTCGCACCGACACTCACGAACAGCACCGACACACTGACGAACAGCACCAACACACTGATGAACAGCACCGACACAGCACCGACACACTGACGAACAGCACCGACACACTCTCACGACACTGACGAACAGCACCGACACACTCGCACCGACACTGACGAACAGCACCGACACACTGACGAACAGCACCGACACACTCGCACGACACTGACGAACAGCACCGACACACTCGCACCGACACTGACGAACAGCACCGACACACTGACGAACAGCACCGACACACTGACGAACAGCACCGACACACTGACGAACAGCACCGACACACTGACGAACAGCACCGACACACTCGCACCGACACACTGACGAACAGCACCGACACACTGACGAACAGCACCGACACACTCGCACCGACACACTGACGAACAGCACCGACACACTGACGAACAGCACCGACACACTGACGAACAGCACCGACACACTGACGAACAGCACCGACACACTGACGAACAGCACCGACACACTGACGAACAGCACCGACACACTGACGAACAGCACCGACACTCACGAACAGCACCGACACACTGACGAACAGCACTGACACACTTGGCAGCGTTTCTGCACGTTTGCCTTAAATCCTCCCAAACACGATAGACAAACCCTGACACGACTCGAGTGTGTGGGTGTATGATCACCATCAGCAACGCCACATTCCACCAGGAGATGCTTATCGACAGAACACACACACACACACACACACACACACACACACACACACACATACACACACACAGTTATGGATCAGTTCACTTCAGAATTTAAAAAAATTAAATATGAGGGAAGAACAAAACACTAAACTTGGTAACTGGATTTTTCTGACAATATTATTTGGCACAAAAAAAAAAAAAAAAACTACAGGTTTTACTTTCCTATAGGCAAAAAAAACAAAACATTGAAAAACAAAGCTATGCATTACCTACAACATAATTAGTTATTCATATTACCTTGCTTCTCTGTGTTTTTGCATGTTATTTCCTTGTATGACAGTTTGGCCAAAAATTGTGTTGCACATTTGTCATTGTGAATGAAAATGAATAATAAATGTTTGAATAAAGGGTGAAGATGTGAGGCTGGCCACTCTTGTCTTTATGTGTGCCATTTTTATGTGTCTTTATTATGAACAATGGCTCTTTCTGTCATCAACACCTGAGCTCAATGTTCAGACACACACACACACACACACACACACACACACACACACACACACACACTAAATGTGCATCTCTTCAGATCTGAGGAGTATAAGAGCCATTGTTCTACGTATCAAATACCAAAAGCAACCATGAAATGCCACTTTGTAATTCAACTTGCAATTTGTTTCAAAATGTTGTCATTATTACATGTTTCCAAGGCCAGCAGGAATCCAGGACTTTTGTATTTGTGGTTTCAGTTCGTGCAGAGCATTTTCATACATGATTAATTGGGATTTCCATGTGAAAACATTTGAAAGTTAAGCACATGCATTACATTTAATGTGACTGGCATTTATGAAAGGCAATAAAAACTTTAAACATTGCAATCTCTAGAACAGCAGATATCTGCAAAGATCACAGACGACCTCATGATCGCTGTTCTTCATATTCACAGATTGCGGTTTCCATCAAATGCTTATCTTAGAATATCTTTCAAAAGCTTCAGGATCTGACCACTCTTACACAATAAATGTCCTTTCTTCATTTGTGTTGGGAATGAGAACCAATAATGATGAGCACTGTATGGGCTCTATTAGAGACAGAGAGTAACCACCTGAACGAAACACTGACGCTGCAAATCACTGATGAACAGTTGAACAGTAAAGCAGCCGGTCAAAACACACACACAGTCATAATTTCAGTCAATAGAAATGAATCACCAATCCATCCCAAAACTTGCACACACACAAACAGTCATAATTTCAGTCAATCGAAATGAATCAGAAATCCAACCCAAAACTTGCCCACACACACACACACAAACACACACATAATTTCAGTCAATAGAAATGAATCACAAATCCAACCCAAAACTTGCACGCACACACACACACACACACACACACAGTTATAATTTCAGTCAATCGTAATGAATCAGAAATCCAACCCAAAACTTGCAATCCAGTTCACATTTTTCATTACATCTTGTCTATCCACTGACCAAGAAACACACGCACACGCACATTGAACCAACAGCAAAAATGTTTCACTGCTTCAAACACTGAACGCTGCGCAGAATGGTGGAAACGCAGCAAAAACTTTTACAAAAGCAACTGCAAATGTTTTATTGAAAGTGTAATCTATTAAACGCAATCAACAAATCATCTAATACAATTAAATATGAAGCGTCTATAACAGATGTTTTATTAGATTTGTAGGGCTAGTTTAATTGACAGCATGGTTAAAGGTGCAGTGAGCGATTTCAGAGATACGCTGTTGAAAGTGGATCAGACCGGAAAACACATTTGTAGCCAATCAGTAGTAAGGGGCGTGTCCACTCATGAGGGGGAGGGGCCTGTGCTGCATAGCGTGTTCATCAATTTGGGGGAGGAGCTATCAAGATAGGGTGGGGCGTGTTTGTTTCTGTGATTTCAAATATCAACAGCATTTATCAGAAATCGCTTACTGCACCTTTAATCAGATAAATACTAACTAAAACTCTTCCTTTATAGAATTCAAATGAGAGTCATAAAAACGTATCAAGCCAACGCATTCGACAATTAAAGTATAAAACATAAAAAGCCTTTGTTTTTGCTTTTAATATGTCGAGTGCCTTTATTTGATACGGTTTTATGAGTCGCATTTTCCCTATATCCAAAGAGCAGCGGGATACGGATTTTTTACACCCCGTGCAGCGCTTTTTTGCACTTATTGTCTTGTGTCATTAAAAATGTTTACAAATTTTAAATAAATAAATAAATAAATATAGACACTAATTAACAGATCATCGCCCCCTAGTGGGGAACAACTGAAATTTCAAAACACTTCAAAGCAGTTATGACATAACGAGCCTAGATTACTGTAATCACATGACTTTCGCAGTTCGATATGCGCCACGAAATAATGACTCGAAACAAATGATTTTCAAAGGATTCGAAGCTTCACAAAGTGCCCATCACTGCACAATGGCACTGCCACAGTTAATGAACAACAGAAACACCTGAAGGACCGCAATCGGCTTTTTTTCAGATTTCAACTCGAAATGAAATTGTATTTTGAATCTATTGATCTATTCTAATCTATTTTCTAAAAACATAAAAGCTATCAGAACAGTGGCTGTGTTTAAGCACTTAATATGGACTGAAGGACTCTGTAGTATTGTTGTACCTATTATGTTATAATGACAATGAGGATAATTATTGTTAAAAAAACATGACTTTAGCAGTTCGATATGGCCACGAAACACTGGTTCGAATCAAATGATTCGCAATGATTCAAAGCGTCACAAAGCACCCATCACTGCACAATGGCACTGCCACAGTTAATGACACAACAGACACACACCTGAAGCTCACACCAGGCCACCTCCACCCAGGTGTCCGTGTCCAGGCCCTTGTAGACGGTCTTGAAGGACCCGCGTCCGATCTCGATGTCAAACTTGAGGAAGCGTCCTCCCGGAGAGGTGGCGATAGCCTTCATCCCAGCCTCCTCCTCGTTCTCCTCGCTGGCCGCCTTCATGCTCATCTTCACCGCATCCGAGTCCGCCTTAGGGTCCGTTTTCTCCTTCTCGTCTGCACTGGTGCTGTCCAGGTCTTTCTGAGCCTTCTGGCTCTCCGTGCTCGACCCTTCTTGTAAACCGGAGCGCACAGCCAGAGTTCGGTCCACTATGGTGCGCAGGTGAACGCTGAGCATCTTCTGCTCCTCACACTCGGGTACGCAGTCATCCGCCTGGGGCTCGTCATGATCCGTGAACCACAGGCTCCGGCGGATGAACCTGTGGTGTTTGGAGGACGGGTATGAGCTCGGGTCACTGCCGGCCCGCACCAGCGCAGAGCTCTCCAGCGTATTCACATTTCCCTCGCTGATGGTCTCATAGATATTCAGCTTGAGCTCACACTGGGAGTTTGGCACCGATGAAGCGCAGCAGTCGGGTTTGGGCTCCATGCTTTAAATCAATCACACGCTGGTGCAGCACTGACGCATGTTCCCGAACACCAGCGAGATCACATCTGTGGGAATACAATATTCATCATTAATGCGTTCATGGCAGAATCGTTTTTAAGATTCAGGAGTAGGACACACAACTAGCCTACTAATCTTAATATGTCTAATAAATGGAATCTGGCAAACTTTCCTCCGTGTGTAAAGTGTGTCTTTAATTTAACACTGGTGCAAATGTGCTTCTTTCATGGACTTGTTCGTTTAATATGCTACTAATATTTACATTTTTTAAAACGTGTACATGAATTAACATGTTTTCTGCCCTGTTTTAAGACAAAACAAACCATAAATTGGCAAGAAAAAAAAAAAAAGACTCACAACCCTCTAAAGAAATACTAAAAATAGACAGAAAATTCTAATTTGCTCAAATTAATACCAGACTGTAAATTGGCTAGTTTTCGTTTTAATCTGAAGTTGGCACATTTTTTGATTGCCTGAAAATTAGGGGACATCTCATTAAATATGCAGATTTTTTTTTCATATTGCATCAGAAGTGATAGACTGCACAAACAAGGCACGTTTTTCTTAATTTGACTTACAATCAACTGGTTATTCATTGTCAAAAGGTTCCCAAGTAATCAAATTATTTTTTTAACATTTCGTAAATACCTATTTTAGCATAAGATGCAATTTTAACAGAAATATGATGGAAAATGGTTCTAATAGGCGGCTATGAAAGATGATATTATTTACTGCATAAGCAAATGTCACTTTAAGAGCGTGGCCTCTAATGCTACCTCTAAATGCTAATGTAATCGACGAAGACTTCATCAGAACAAGGTGTGTATTTGGACCGTACACAATACTGTGGAAAAGTCAACATTGTTAAATGCTTGAAAGCCCGTGGTTTAAGCCGGTGCTCTCTGTGCGCGAGCGTCTTGCTGATGAATGAACGCTTGAAATGTTGATGATGATGAGCGCGAGCTACTGCAGGTGCGACACATAAGCTCTATATCCTCCATTATATGCAACGAACATAAAGCAGTGATGCAAACTCACATGTGCTGGTGATATATGGTGAAATCTCAAGTGTCGCGCTGGGTTTGATGGTGAAAGATGATCGGCGGAGATGATGTTCAGACCGCCCGCAACACGCAATAAATCACGCGTGAAACGCGCTTTGCGCATTTGCAGTAGAGTCGTGTCGAGGTCCAGCAGCAGAAGCAGCAGTCGGGCTTTAAACACAAGCTCGTGTCTCACTCACCTCGGCATCCCTGGAAATTTCCCCGTTTGAAAAGGACTGCTGAATGCCTGCTTTAGTGCTCCTGCTCCTCCACGCCCATCTGAGACCGAGCGCTAATGAAATGGAACATTCCAAACATTCCCCTGCCTCCTCATTACAGACACCTCACCTTTCACACATTACATCACATCATCATCATCATCAGGGCAGCCCTCGCTTTTTAAAGGAATAGTGGACTCGCGAAAAAAAATCTTCTCGTTTTTTCTTCTCCTTCATGCACATTGTTATGGAGATAAAGCCTATTTCTTCCAAGCAGCTCTTTTCAATTTAACAATACCAAAACAGTGACCCATTCATTCAACTCATGTTAAGTCTCCTGTTCATCACTTGGAATATATCGTGCAAGTCTTGTGGAGTGCAATTTGTGGTGTTTCTTGACAGCTCCGGGTCATGTCTGGTCAATGTAACATTTTGTTCCACAAAAAAAGTCATGATGGATTGAGGGTGAATAAATAGTGACAGTGTGAATTTTGGGGGGAACTCCTCATTTAGTCATATTTAAAGGGTTAGTTCACCCAAAAATTGAAATTCTGTCATTAATTACTCTCCCTCATGTCGTTCTTAACCCATAAGACTTTCGTTCATCTTCATTACACAAATAAAGATATTTTAATGAAATTTGAGAGATTTCTGTCCCACCATAACAGTTACACAACTAGTTTTGATGCTTTAAAAATTTATAAAGAGATCATGAAACTAATCCATATGAATGGAGCAGTTTATTCCAAATTTTCTGAAGACACTCAATCGCATTATATAATGAACAGATTTAAGCTTTCATTCACATATTAACAATAATAAGCGAACATAATCAGAAGCTCAACCGAACCTGCTTGACACGCGAGAATGAACCTCATTGGCTCTTGCTGAAGCTCAAACGTGATGCGTAACACAAGAATGAACCTCATTGGCTCTTGTTGAAGCTCAAACGTGATGCGTAACACAAGAATGAACCTCATTGGCTCCTGCAGAAGCTCAAACGTGATGTGTAACACGAGAATGAACCTCATTGGCTCTCGCTGAAGCTCAAACGTGATGTGTAACACGAGAATGAACCTCATTGGCTCTTGCTGAAGCTCAAACGTGATGTGTAACACGAGAATGAACCTCATTGGCTCTCGCTGAAGCTCAAACGTGATGTGTAACACGAGAATGAACCTCATTGGTTCTCGCTGAAGCTCAAATGTGATGCGTAACACGAGAATTAACCTCATTGGTTCTTGCTGAAGCTCAAACGTGATGCGTAACACAGGAATGAATCTCGCTGCTTCTCGTATGTCAAGCAAACATGCTTGAGCTTCTGTTTATCACAACTGATTTGATGAATGTTTATATATGAATAAAAATCTAAATTAAATCTGTTTATCATATAAAGTGATCGAGTCTCTTCAGAAAATTTGGATTAAACTGTTCAATTCATATGAATTAGTTTTACGATTTCTTTGTAAACCTTTTAATGCGTCAAAGTGGTAGGTGCTTAACTGTCAATAGAGGGACAGAAATCTCTCAGATTTCATAAAAAATATCTTATTTTGTGTTCCGAAGATGAACGAAAGTCTTATGTGTTTGGAACGACATGAGGGCGTACAACAACATTTGTGGGTGAACTGTCCCTTTAATGTGGGAAGGAAGAGGAATCTTCAGAATGTTCTAAATAACATTTCTCAGAGAACATTCCAAAAGTGTTTTCATTGTAAACAGATAACATGAGGAAAGAAACAAATACAGGATTAGAGTATAACCAAATGCATCATGTTTTATAGACTAAAACCTGTCGTGAAGGTGTGTGTTATTGAATTTCCTTTGTGTGTAACACAAGCCCTAGTTGCAGGATATTAATGGTGTAATTTGAGTCATGGCACTCTCTTTCCTCTACTTTTCTCGTCTACACATGTGAGTTTATGCTTTAGCAATACACAAGGCTCAGATGTAGTCATATATAAATGGAGTTTTTTTTGTAGCCAAGCAATGAATGAATTTTGCCTGAATGAATGAATGCCATGCAGATTTCAGATAGTTCAGACAGTGACTGAGCGACGACATAAATACTGGATGAGTGTAAACAAGACATCAGCTAGATCCTTCATATACTGTACCAACCCGGTGAACAATTCTGAGGAATACCGCTGTTGTCCCGTCTTGGAAATCCAGTGTAACTGGAGACTCGGACACTGAAGCACTGATGGCGGCGCACACTATTGAATTAAACAGAGCCGCTGGACTGGAGGTATGTCAGTCAACCTGCTAGCAGTATCTAAGCCAGCTAAACTCTTTCATACACTGTACAATGAAATGTTAACTGTTAAAAACACTAGTGTAAAAAAAAATTAATTGGTTAATGCGAAGTGCGCCCTTACTATACACTCTCAGAAAAAAAGGTACAGTATGTGTCACTCGGCAGTGCCCTTTCTAATCGTCATGTTAAGTGTGGTTGCAATGAGCGCACAAACCTAAGGAATAACAAAAATAGTCTTAAATGATACAAAGGAAAACACGCAGGGAAAATCAGGAGATTAAACCACACAAAACATTAACTACACTTACAACACGGAACGTCCTGGTTGCGTATGTAGTTCCCTGAAGGAGGGAACGGAGGACGTAGTCGACGTCGACTGAATGGGGATCTCGCTAGGGAGCCAATCGTCTTCGATTACTATTGAACGAGCCAATGGAATTGGCGTGCATGACTCGCATCACACACTCCGCCCCCGCAGCGCGTGTATAAATACAGAAGTGGATGCACGCACTAGTTGCTTTTTCGCTGAGGAGCCGATCGACCCCTGGAGTCAGCGGTGGTCCAGCAGTAGTGGTGAGGGGACTACGTCCTCTGTTCCCTCCTTCAGGGTTGCATACGCAACCAGGATGTTCCCTTTTGAAAACGCCACTAGTGCTGCCACCTTCCAGTGCCTAGACAGAGCCACCTGATCCCTCCGATTTAAGGGAGCAGGACAGGGCTTAGGCCAGGGAAGTCACTGCTGTTCCTGCAGGATCATTGGGAAAGCGTTCCCTGTACATGGAAGGAAGGGACGCTGCGGAAGCCACATCCTGCCCAAGGAGATAACATGTGGAATACACATATGAAATGGGTGAAAGACCAGGCAGTACAACATATGGAAGGTCACTGTGGTGGCTCCAGCCTATGACAGGAGGGAGACTCAACCAACAGTGACGGCAGAGCAGGCTCTGCCAAGGGAAGACACGGGTTCGCCGCAGGGAGCCATACTGTGGAAGAATACACATATGGGATTGCCATAGTCAAGTCAAGTCAAGTATATTTATATAGCACTTTTAACAATACAGATTGTATCAAAGCAGCTTCACAGTATCAATCAAAACAACATAACAATGTTCAACCTCCACGTTTGGTAGGGCTGATCAATGGTATTAATGATTGGTTAATTAATTTGAGAATCCCCAACTGAGCAAGCCAAAGGCAGCAGTGGCAAGGAACCGAAAAACTCCATCAAGTGACCTAATGGTGTCCTAAAACTCCATCAGGTGACCCAATGGAGAAAAAAAAACCTTGGGAGAACCCAGGCTCAGTCAGGGGCCAGTTCTCCTCAGGCGTTTATGAACTAGAGGCTGGATTTACAGTAACTGTAAGATAAAAAATGTATATGAATGCCTGGCTGAAGAGATGCGTCTTTAGTCTAGTTTTAAACTAGGAGAGCGAGTCTGAGCAATGAACAATATCAGGAAGGCTATTCCAGAGCTTCAGAGCTAAATGTGAAAATGCTCTCCCTCCTTTAGTGGATCTGGATATCCTAGGTATGACCAGAAGTCCATAGGGATCACAACATATGGACTCAGTCTAACACAGGTTCCACTAGTGCATACGAGTGATAGGCCTGGCTTCCTGGCTTCCACGTTCCGCCACATCCAAGCCGAAGGGTATGGAGGAACTTGACAGGGATCAGTTAATAAGGAGAACTCTACTGGAGCAAGAATTGCGCACATATCCAGTCCATGGTAGGGGAATGGCGCACAAAGCCGACACTTCGAACCGGGCTCACGGTGACACTGGCTTCATAAGAAGGGAGCCCACAAGAAGCAGCGGTTCGACTACAGGTGTAGCCCAGCCCCCAACTCTAGAATATGTCAGCGAAGCAGCAAGCACTCTATGTCACCGCCTAGGCGGGAGCACACACTCAATTCAGAGGAGCTCACCGCCTAAGTGGACACGTGCATCTCGGAATTTTCACCAAGATGAAGGCAACCACTCATCTAGTGGGCCAACCTCGCTTGGAAACAGCATTCCCCTTTCTACAGATTTCCTTAACAGAGAAGAGCTGGTCTGAGGTCCAAAGGCTTACGTTCTGTGCATGTATAACCGCAATGAAGCGGATGGACAGAGAAGCCAGGGCTGGGTCTGCCTCCTCCGGGGCAGCGCTTGCAGGTTTACTACCTCGTCCCACCTTTAGGGAGAGGTAGGAACCTCGGGCACATATCCAGGCCGGGGTCCCAACTTGTGAGAGTTAGCCAGCCTGAATTCCAGGCACAACTCGTTGACCGAAAGCGAGCAAGTCCCTACCCTCTAGTAGAAACTAGGCAAGCAGGAGAACTGTTCTTAAAACAGAATTTTTAACTCACTGCCTGCAGAGGCTCAGGGGCGGTCTCTACAGAGCAGTAGCACCAGAGATAAGGCCCAAGAGGAGAAAGAGGGGCGCAAGGGGATTCATTTTTCCCCTGCTCCCCTCAGAAACCTGACGATCATGACATGCTTCCAATGCTACTGCATCATGATGTGCGTCAAAAATAGAGAAACATAATTTTGACGGTGGAGGACACAACCCTCACTCCAACCCATCTTGCAGGAAAGAGAGCACTGAAATGACCGAACGCTTTCAGGATCTCCTCACGGAAAGAAGACTCACTCAACGAATAGGTTCCACTTTTATTTGGCATAAGCACAACTTCCTATTCTGGGAGTCCTCTCGCAGAAGTGATGGTGACTATCACATAATCTTGTGGTAGGGACCTGAACCTCTGCGTCCAATTTTAGGACCGGCCTGAAATCCTCCAGGGGTCTGAACGCGGGTGCCATCATGCCCCATCCCTGAGAATGTTTTCAGGGGAAGTCAGGAAGGGCTGTCGAGGGGAGAACTAGGTCTGGTTGGGCCAATAAGGGGCAACTATCAAGATCTGCTCCACTCCTGACCTATCACAGTACGTGCAAGCGACATGCGCGCACAAGACAGGAGCCTTGCTCAACACCTAGGTGTGATGAATATCACTGAGCTTCAGGAGCATTTCTGCTCAACACCTGAGTCTGATGGAATTCACTGAACTCCAGGAGCATCCCTGCTCAACACCTGAGTGTGATAAAAATCACTGACTTGAGAGGGCACCAAGGGACAATGAATTGCACAGCCGGCTTAGAAGGCTCACTTGGGAACGCATCCAAGGGATATCCGCTCGGACAGAAAAATGCAACTGGCAGAAGAATGAATCCGGAAAGGCAAACAGATGTAACTGTGCGTCCCCGAAGTGGTCCCTGCCCAGCTGGACTGCCTGGGGATGGAGTCTCCACTCTCCTTGGCCATAGGCTGTCGTGAGGCTCGTTGGAAGCACGATTGAGCAGCCGGAAGAAATAGTGGAATAAAGCAACCTCAGAAGCTTCTGACTCCAAGGCGGAGGCAACGGGCTTGTAACATGCGAGGGAAGCGTAGCGCAATGGTCGCAATGTAAACAATGGATGCCAATGCAGTCGGAGGTCTGCCCAGACCTCCGTTACTGCATGCCCTTTGTACGTGGCCCCTCAGCCGGTATTAATGGGCACTCGTTCTAAGGACCGTTGGTCCAGAGAAACAACAGGTCTGTTATGGACTGAGGGTTTGGGAGCAGGCCAGGGTGCTTTCACACGGAGCATGCCGCTCTGCCACGGTCACGGGATTCGGCCGTGAAGTCAGTGCTGAAGCGGTATTCATATGGAGGAAGCCGAGTGGCTGCATCTACCACATGCCCCAGGAGCCTCTTAAGTGCACTAACCATCCAGGGTCTGAGTGTGGTGCACGACACTTACCTGTCTCCACGAGACTCCAGGGATGCATGAGAACAGCTTGAACTGCACCCAGCTGCCGTGCTGGCGAACAAGAGGGGGCTGAGGGGTGCAAGGCTTAACAGGGTCACACACCGCCAGACTTGCCCTCTTGGGACCCAGGAACAGAGGAATTTGCTCTTTCTTTGAAGTGTGGGTACCGCTTGCTCAGCTCTTTTTTGGGAACAGGCGGTGGAACAGACACACACCAACAAAGACTCCACCCAGCCCTCACCCAAGGGAGGGAGTGACCAACTCCAAGAGCACCCTCCTCCATCCCTGAGCGGCCTGCTCAGAAATGCTTATGCTATCGCATGCCACCTGGCTTGGCAGCGCCTGGACCGGGCTGGGCGTCCCTACCGCGGCCGGCTCCATGCTGAGGCCAAGGTGGAGGCTGCTGCGGAGGCCCAGCGAGAGCGGCGACAGGGGAAAACCCTCGGCGACGAGCAGGCGGAGGAACTGCCCCCGGCGGCGGGGTAAAGGCAGCAGCGGGCCGCCGGTGCAGGATGTGCCGGATGGCCTCCGTCTGCGCTTGGGCAGCAGAGAACTGTTGGGTGCAGTTCTCTGTCACGTCACCGACCAGGCCAACCTGGGAAATTGGAGAGACCAGGAACCGAACCTTGTCCGCATCCGCCATATCAACCAGGCTGAGCCAACAATGGCGCTCCTGAACCACTAAAGTGGACAACGCCAGACCGATCGCGCACGCCACGACACTCATGCCCCGGAGAGCGAGGTCGGATGCAGTGCACACCTATGAGTGCACAGTCTGGTCTACCCTCGTGCATGTCCATGAGTGCCCTGGCCTGATAGACCTGTAGCAACAACATGGCACGCAAAAGAGGAGGCGGCTTGCCCACAGGCTTTGTAAGTCCTGCCGGGCGAAAACTCACAGGCCTTAGGGGGGAGACAAGGATCCCCCCAAAAGCAGCGGCCGCCGGACACAGGTACCGCCCCACTGGAAGGATAGCCTCATAACCCTTCACCGCTCCTCCATCAAGGGTAGCGAGGAAGGAAGAACCACTCAGGCAGTTTTCGGCAGTAAAAGGTGCCATCCACGACCTAGTAAGTTCTCCATGCATTTCGGAAAAGAAGGGTACTGGGGCGGCGGGCTGAGAACCAGCACGGCCCACCCCAAGATACCGATCATCCAACCGAGACTGAACAGGACACGGCGGAGAGTTCCACTCGAGCCTGGCAGCCTCGGTGGCCCGTTTCAGCATAGCTGACAATTCTGGATCCAGCTCGAGCAACATTATACTGCTAGAGGGAGATAACGCAGTCGAGTCATCATCTCCAGAGGCCAGCTCACCCTCGATCGGCTTCCTGTCCTCTAGGGGAGCCCCGGGTGAAATGACTGGCCCACCCATTACAGATGGACCAGCACACTCCATGGGGGACTCCCACTCGCTCGTTGTAAACAACAGCAATCTTCAGAGAAATCAAACGATAGGCTCTGAAGCAAAAGGCAACTAGTGTGTGCATCCACTTCCGTATTTATACCCGCGCTGTGGGGGCGCAGTGTGTGATGCGAGTCACGCACGCCAATTCCATTGGCTCGTGCAATAGTAATCAAAGATGATTGGCGTTTGGCGTGATTAGCGAGATGCCCATTCAGTCGACGTCGACTACGTCTGACGTTCTCAGGCGTTCTCTGACGTTCGAACCCAGAACTCAGGCTACATTTACACGTGGCCAGCTATTTTCGTAAACGGACATTTCACCCGCTCCGTTTTCAAAAATAACATTGTGCACACCAGTCAGTTTTCAGAAGTTAATTTACACAAACCGTGTATGCCGTCAAGAGCATGCCAGACCTGTAGGTGGCAGTGTAACAAGAACTTAAGCCCACGTTAGCCAATCAGAATCCAGAAAATAGCAACAATACCTTGACATGATAGAGCAGCTGTCTCTGCAAATGCAAACAGATGAAAAGGGTTTGCTCCAACATAAATTCGACTGCTACTCTGAATGCATCCATGATCACCAAAGCCAAATGAGAATGTAAACATAGGTCGCACTTTTTACGCAGTGCAAGTTCTGTCGCATCTGTGACGTCGGCTGCATAAAACTCAGTGTTTATCAGTTTACATGCAAACATGCAAACAAAGTTTTCCAAAATCTCCACTCAAATGTCTCTGTTTTTCAAGATAACTATGTACGTGTAAACGGGGCCTGTGGAAACTGAGCAGTGGTAATGAAATAAACAGAAACAGGTGCGTAATTAATTAAGAACTATGGAAACTCCTTCAATTTGCCTATAAGGCTAAAAGAAGTTGTATCACCTCAATATCTCCATTCGGCTAATTCATATTATACACAATTTCCTTAGCAAATAGGTAGTACAGGCTCAATTACATCTTCCTCAATACTGGAGCACCGCAGGGCTCTGTGTTAAGTCCTTTTGTGTATACACTTTACACAAACGACAACATCAGTCCAGCTTAAAACATTTAAAATATTCAGGTGACACAGCCATTCCTGCCCTGCTCAAAGATAACTGCGTTATGGATTATCACACCACTGTCATGAACTTTGCCCAGTGGTGTGAGGATAACCACCTGAATCTTAATATTAGCAAGACAGAAGAGCTGATAGTCAGTCCCTCTTCACCGCAGCATCCTATTCCTATTCATAATCAAACTATATAGAAATAGTGGACAGTTTCAAATATCTTGGAGTAACATTGGACAACACACTTACCTTTGATCAGCACATTATGGACATTCAGAAAAGAAGTCACCAAAGAATGTCAGTCATTTGAAAATTCAAACGTTGCACCTTTATTATTGTTATAATATTGCTGCAAAAGTTATAGGTCTTCCAACACTCAACCTCAACAGAGCTATCACACACATTGCAATTTCAATAGAACAGGACTCTACACATCCACTCAATGAGTGTCTAGCCCACTGCCCTCAGGTACAGGTACAGGACAGGTCATGTCAGGTACAGGTACAGGTACAGGTACAGGTACAGGTTCAGGTTCAGGACAGGTACAGGTCAGGTACAGGTACAGGTACAGGTACAGGTACAGGTACAGGTACAGGTCATGTCATGTCATGTCAGGTACAGGTACAGGTACAGGTACAGGTACAGGTCAGGTACAGTTACAGGTCAGGTACAGGTTCAGGTTCAGGACCGGTACAGGTCAGGTTCAGGTACAGGTTCAGGTCATGTCATGTCATGTCAGGTACAGGTACAGGTACAGGTACAGGTCAGGTACAGTACAGGTCAGGTCAGGTACAGGTACAGGTACAGGTACAGGTACAGGACAGGTCATGTCATGTCATGTCAGGTACAGGTCAGGTCAGGTACAGGTACAGGTCAGGTACAGGTACAGGTACAGGTACAGGTCAGGTACAGGTACAGGTACAGGTACAGGTCAGGTCAGGTCAGGTACAGGTACAGGTACAGGTCAGGTACAGGTACAGGTACAGGTACAGGTACAGGTCAGGTACAGGTCAGGTACAGGTCAGGTCAGGTACAGGTACAGGACAGGTCATGTCAGGTACAGGTACAGGTACAGGTCAGGTCAGGTACAGGTACAGGTACAGGTACAGGTACAGGTCAGGTACAGGTACAGGTACAGGTCAGGTACAGGTACAGGTACAGGTACAGGTACAGGTCAGGTACAGGTACAGGTACAGGTCAGGTACAGGTCAGGTACAGGTACAGGTACAGGTACAGGACAGGTCATGTCAGGTACAGGTCAGGTCAGGTCAGGTACAGGTACAGGTCAGGTACAGGTACAGGTCAGGTCAGGTCAGGTCAGGTACAGGTACAGGTACAGGTCAGGTCAGGTCAGGTACAGGTACAGGTACAGGTCAGGTCATGTCAGGTACAGGTCAGGTCATGTCAGGTACAGGTACAGGTCAGGTCAGGTCAGGTACAGGTACAGGTCAGGTCAGGTCAGGTACAGGTACAGGTACAGGTCAGGTCAGGTCAGGTACAGGTACAGGTACAGGTCAGGTCAGTTTAACACACTACTAACTAACTCAACCAGGCCCCGCCCCTTTATTCTGCGAATTAATTATTATAATGAGGAATATTGTTACGTGTTCGTTCTCGGAAGAAACTCAAGACTACAATGGAGACGTTTCAGGAGTTCAGAAACACTGACACTGATATAGAGAAGAACTATATCATGCTTTGTAACTTTGCTGAGATTTTTCATGATCAAACATAAACATTACTTGATGAGGTTGAAAAGGTTGAAAAGGTTAAATAGCTTCAGTGAGTAAGTGGAGGGAGGAAGTGAAGTTCCTTTATCAAATGGCATTTAAAGTCAAATGAGTTTGAGCTGTAACTATCTCTTATGTAATAATGTGTGTGTGTGTGTGTGTGTGTGTGTGTGAGTGAGTGAGTGAGTGAGTGAGTGCGTGTGTGTGTGTGTTTGTGTGTGTGTGTGTGTGTGTGTGTGTGTGTGTGTGTGTGTGTGTGAGAGAGACTGTGAGAAGTTTTTCCATGTGTGTGTGTGTTTAAGCAATGTAACTAAAAGCTCTGTGGAGAATCAGGGAAATGTAATGTCCCTCTGGCGGATCGATGGGCCGCTGGACCGCTGCCATGAAACATCCACTGCATTAGAGAGTGAGCGAAGCGTGTTGTCATCACGATTGCACAGTCAGCAGAGGAATACTGATGGGATGAATGAATGAAAGGGAAGAAGGATGGAATGAAGAGATCTATTTAAACCCTTCTTGCAGGCTCCTCCTCTAGTGGGCGGTGTCATGGTTTCAAATTTTATATTTAATTCAATTCAATTCAATTCAAATTTATTTGTATAGCGCTTTTCACAATACACATTGTTTCAAAGCAGCTTTACAGAAAGTGCATTAAAAATGTACATAGAAAATACAGTTAGTTCATCATGTATTAATTTAGGGCATAACATATCGCCGGCGTTGAGTCGTCTCTTCACAGGCGTCGAGTCGTCTCTCCACAGGCGTTTAGTCGTCTCATCACAGGTGTTGGATCATCCGAAGTCTCCGTGAGAGGCTGGATACAAACTGGAGCTGACGAACGCTATTTACCATAACAGCAGAAAGGCAGATGAGAAATAATTAGCGTAGCTGATGTTCATAATATTAATGCATTCGATCTGATTCGGCAGTAGTATAAAAGGTAAGCATTATGTGAATGCTTGGTTAAAGAGATGCGTCTTTAATCTGGTTTTAAACTGGGACAGCGAGTCTGAGCCTCGAACAATATCAGGAAGGCTATTCCAGAGTTTAGGAGCTAAATGTGAGAACGCCCTCCCTCCTTTGGTGGATCTGGATATCCTAGGAATGACCAGAAGCCTCGAATTTAGTGATCTTAAAGAGCGCGACGGATTGTAGGGCGATAGAAGGTCCGTTAAATAGACTGGAGCTAAACCATTTAGGGCTTTATAGGTCAGTAGCAATACCTTGTAATTGATACGGAACTTAATAGGTAACCAATGTAGAGATGATAAAATTGGTGTTATATGATCATATTTTCTTGATCTAGTAAGAACTCTAGCGGCTGCATTTTGGACTAACTGTAGCTTGTCTATTGAGGATACAGGACAACCAGCTAATAAAGCATTACAGTAATCTAGTCTCGAGGTCATGAATGCATGAACTAACTTTTCTGCATCAGAAACGGATAGCATGTTACGTAGCTTAGCAATGTTTCTAAGGTGGAAAAAGGCTGTTCTTGTAACATATGAAATATGATTTTCGAAAGTCAAGTTGCGGTCAAGTATGACACCCAGGTCTTTTACTGTAGTGGATAAAGTAACAGGGCATCCTTCTAAATTAAAGTTGTATTGTAAGGGATTTTGTGGGTAGTTTTTTGGACCAATAAGTAATACCTCTGTTTTATCTGAATTTAATAGCAGGAAATTACACGTCATCCAGTATTTTATATCTTTAAGACATTCTGTCAAGTTAGATAAGTTAGTGTTTTCATCTGGCCGTGATGAAATATATAATTGAGTGTCATCAGCATAACAGTGAAAATTAATTCCATGTTTTCTTATAATATTACCAAGTGGCAGCATATATATTGAGAATAGTAGAGGGCCTAACACAGATCCTTGCGGTACTCCATAGTTTACTGACGTTATCTTTGATTTTTCCCCATTTAAACAGACAAAGTGGTAACGGTCTGATAAGTACGATCTAAACCAGCTTAATGCCTGTCCCTGAACACCAGTGTAGTTTTGTAGTCGATCCAGGAGTATTTTATGATCTATAGTATCAAATGCAGCGCTTAGATCGAGTAGAACTAGTATTGAGATGCAGCCTTGATCAGAAGCTAAAAGTAAATCATTTGTAATTTTAACTAGCGCAGTTTCTGTGCTATGATACGGTCTGAATCCTGACTGAAATTTTTCATAGATATCATTTTCTTGCAAGAAAGAGCACAGTTGAGCGGACACAACTTTTTCTAGTATTTTAGACATAAATGGAAGATTTGAAATGGGTCTGTAATTTGCTAGGTTATTTGGATCTAATTGTGGTTTCTTAATAAGAGGTTTTATTACTGCCAGCTCGAATATTCTTGGAACGTGACCTAAAAATAAAGATGAATTAATAATATTGAGAAGAGGCTCTTCCACTACAGGTAACACTTCTTTACAATCTAATCTTGACAAACCATATTGTTGGAACGGTCTGAGAGGTTTGTTATTAGTTTTGTGACAGAACACATCACCCAGAAGCTATTTTTGATTAAGCGCCTAATCAAAATCTCACAGGAACCTCAGTTTTTGTGATATCAGCTTCAAATTTGGAACACAACTTGGTCAGACATTTATCTTTGATTTTATAGTAATTTAAGAAGCCACATATTTTGTCAAATTCATGTTTTGTTTAAATAAATAAAAAGGTTTGTGAACTGTACTCTGTTTTAGATGTTTGTTATTTGTCTGTATTTCTCTAAACTAACTTTGTAAAGTGACCTTGGGCTTTAGAAATGCACCATAAAATTATTATTATTATTACACATGGAGAT
This sequence comes from Semotilus atromaculatus, assembly GCA_031834385.1. Taxonomy (NCBI): domain Eukaryota; kingdom Metazoa; phylum Chordata; class Actinopteri; order Cypriniformes; family Leuciscidae; genus Semotilus; species Semotilus atromaculatus. Next base: position 1,858,994 of record JAULUF010000042.1, read on the forward strand.
TGACTATTATTCATAGAATAATAGCATAAACATGATTCGGTATACATGCATATTCAGTTTTCTGTTATATTTTCTGCCCTGCTGTGATAAATAGTGATGCCTTTTCTCAGGAAAGTTGAGGCAAATAGAGAACCACATAAACAGATGCTATGATGAACCTTGTGTAGAAACACACACACACACACACACACACACACACGTGACTGTTAATGAGGGAAAGTCCTTCAGTGGAGCTCAGGGCTTCAGTGCAGTAGTCCTCAGTCATTTACAGCAGAAGAGCAGAGTCAGCTCTCTCTCGCACTCATAATCTTATTCTTCATGCAACTTTGACACCAGAAATTCTACAGTCAGATGATGAAGGTCAATAAAGTTCTAGATAAATCATGCATTCGTGCCAAGAAACCCATACGTTCAATAAGTACAGTGTGCTCAATACGGGCTTTACATTTAAGAAAAAAAACAATGTATTTGCATGTCCTTTGCTTCTCACGAGCACTGTTAAGGTCTGTTCTCGTCCAAAATTTTTCCACATTAAAAAATAAATACGACCTCACTTTCTGTCAATAACGTTTGCACACTGCCTTCAAAACTTTCATCCATCATTAAAAAAACTCGGATAGGGTTCGATTTCCTGCGTTTTTCGCATCTGTAGCAAGCATTTTGAGAAGTGTTTTGACAATTCAGAGCCACCAAATGACGAATACGAATAGTCCATTCTTGTGGTGAGAATTTTGCTTTATCCCAAATCTTGCAAAAATTTCTCACCAAAACCGATGTACCGGTATTCAGATTCGGCCAATTACAAATCACTTCCAGGAGTGAGTTTGAGATAAATGGAAATTTCAGAACTGCTTGGTTATAAGTCTTTGCATCATAAACGTTGACTTAATGTTCCTTTTGTCAAAGTCTTGATGTTGTTTTCAGGCTCTACTAGAACAGGTTTTCCTGCTGTAATGTTGATTATTTTCCTCATATTCTCCATTGTTGCGGCTCCTCTCTTCCCAGTCTGTCAGTAACGCTTTGTTTACTTCCTGTCTCTATGAAGCCCCTCCTCCTGAAAAGCACACTGTGCTCTGGTTGGTCGGCTGGATCAGTGTGTTGTGATTGGTCGAGCGCTTCGAGTGTGTTTGGGAAAGTCCCGTCCCTTACCATAACTGCCAGTTTAACACACTACTAACTAACTCAACCAGGCCCCGCCCCTTTATTCTGCGTATGAATTATTATAATGAGGAATATTGTGACATCGCCCATCAGTAGTCGCTAGCATTAAAGGATTAGTTCACTTCAGAATAAAAATTTCCTGATAATTTACTCTCCTCCACATCATCCAAGATGTTCATGTCTTTCTTTCTTCAGCCGTAAATTTTTCTCCATATAGTGTCTTCAATGGGGTCCAACGGGTCGAAGGTCCAGATGTGAGTTTCAGTGCAGCTTCAAAGTCTCGACACGATCCAGCCGAGGAATAAGAGTCTCATCTGGACAAACCAGCGACATTTATAACAAAATACACATTTATTATATATATACTTTAAACCACAGATGCTGGTCTTGCAATAGCTGTGATGCGCCACTTATTACGGGATCACGTTGAAAGGTCACGCGTGTTACGGTTAAAAAATTTAGAGTAGGGTGAAAAACACCATGGGCCCTATCTTGCACCCGGCGCAATTGACTTTGTACACCGACGCATGTATCATTCCTATTTTGCACCCGCGCAAAGCGGACTTTTCCCTCCACAGACACACGTCGGTTAACTAAGAAATACACTTGCGCTCCCCGGGGCGGTTCAGCGCAAAGAGGAGGCGTGTTCCGGCGCAAACTTTCCCTCATGCTATTTTGCAGTTCCAGAAAACAATTGCGCCACTGACCAGAAAAAACCTAGTCTAAAGTCATTGGTGCGTTGCACGTACATTCAGATGCTATTTTAAGCGTGCGTGCTTGGTCATAATACAGAGTGTGAACAACGCGCATACACTGTAGATGATTCTCTCATCTACACAGATGCTTTTTCCTTTTTGCAAATGATACATTATTATAAGGAAAAATATTAAAACACGAGGGAAATCATTGTTGTCCAGTCAAGTCAAGTATATTTATATAGTGCTTTTCACAATAGAGATTGTATCAAAGCAGCTTCACAGTATTAATATGTTGTGTCCATGACGATCGGAAAAATAGGCATAAAGCTTAGGCCTACATATTTACCCAAATTATTATATTCATGTATAACCGAAGCTAATTTGGGTGGGTTTGTCCCATCTCCAATGTCACTTCTCTTTCTTTTACGGCCCTGACGAGAACATCGATCTCCTCGGCTGTGAACCGATTCTGAAGCGCTCCTGGTAAATGCGCCGTTATAATAGTATTGCGCCATGGAACAAGCGCACCTCGTTCATCATGCTCTTAAAGGGAATGTGATACGACGCTCTGATTGGTTTATTTCACGTTACGCCCAAACCACACCTATGAATAATGAAGCTACTTCAGACCAACCCCTTTTAGATTTGCGCCAGGCACAAGAGTAATTTATCCCACCGGGAAAATAGCAACAGCGCCGGGATCCGCCCTCAAAGTTACTTGCGCTTTGCGCTTTGACACTTGCGTTTCAGATCGTGCGCTGAGTGCAAGATAGGGCCCCATATCATTTTCTCATCCAACTTCAAAATCGTCTGACATCGTTGTTTTATCTTTTATTTATTTAGATATTTTGTAAATGGCGTTTGACTTAGTCTTTCCACGTTCGCTTTGTAAACACTGGGTCGGTACTTACGCCTACGTCACGCTTGACCTTTCAACATCGTAATGCAACTCCAACTGCAATTTGGACCCCATTGAAGTTACTATATGGAGAAAAATCCTGGAACGTTTTCCTCAAAAACCTTCATTTCTTTTCAACTGAAGAAAGAAAGACATGAATAGCTTGGATGACGTGCAGGAGAGTAAATTATCAGGAAATTTTCATTCTGAAGTCAACTAATCTTTTAAGGTGTACTGATATTATTCTCTCTCCATCTTTCTCTCGCCAGGTTTCTCACAGTCGGGGTCAGTCGCCCGCCCCTCTAAACATGAACCATTATGCCAATAAGAAGAGTGCAGCGGAGAGCATGCTGGACGTGGCCCTGCTGATGGCCAACGCGTCGCAGCTGAAGGCCGTGCTGGAGCAGGGGCCCGAACACACCCTGTACACGTCCCTCGTCACGCTCATCAGCCTGTCGCTCTGTCTGCAAGTGTTAGTGGGGATCTTGCTCATCTTTATAGGTGAATGAGAACACACACAGACCTGCCGTTCTAGGGCACAACAGGGCTAAAAGCGCATCACATTTGATCTTATTGTCCTCTGAATCTCTAGATATCAATGCAGCACTTTTGGGTCTTGTTAATGATCTTTTTTTTTTTTGGAGTAATTAAATCAATAATATTTCAATAAGAATGTCTGTTCCTGACTTTAAGAGAATCTTGAGAGAACATAATGGGGATTTTATCTACTGTACCTGCCAATGACTAACAGTGAAAAACACCCAGACCAGTTTAATCTTGTATCCAAATAAGATGACCACCATCTCGATCTCTGAACAAAGATTCCCACGAGAGGTTTCTTATGTTTTCTTCTATTAGCATTTGTGGTTAAACTGCAACGACTGAGAGCTGCTCAATACATTTCTGGTCATCACTCGTTCACTCAGTATACTGAAGCTGTAAAGCTCAGCGCTGCTTCAGGAACGCTGTGTGAAACTGAATTTGAATTTGGGATTAAAGAGCAACACATGACAATGGCATGACAATACACTCTCCCCTGCTCTCTCTTTCTGTTTGACCTACATATCAGCAGATCCTTTCTGTCTCTGTCTTTCCCTTTCTGTGACCCTCCAGAGCTTCTATTCTGAACCCGCTGACCTCACGCGTCTCTCTCTCTCTCTCTCTCTCTCTCTCTCTCTCTCTCTCTCTCTCTCTGAACCAGTTGAGCGTGATGTGAGCACCTTTCATTTTGCATTTGAACAGAAAGACATAGTCTTTCCGTCACACACACACTAACACACACACACACACACACATTAACAGTGAATTACATAAACAGAGAGCACTTTAATTTTGTCAGACTGTGACTAATCTGTGATGAGCAGCTAGTCTGTGTTATAACCGATGTATCGTCATAAACAACTTCAGGTCATTAATCCCGAGCCTGGCCAACATGAAGAGTCATTCGGCAATGGCATCTAGTGTGTAGAAAACTGCCAGCTCACACTGAACTATATGATATTTGATTTCTATTCGTAACAGTAGAAAGCCTCTCAGGTTACTGTTGTAACCTCGGTTCCCTGAGAGACAGGAATGAGACATTGCGTAGTCCAGCTACGCTGTGGTAACTCTTCCCCTTCATAGAAAATCCTGAAACCTTATAGGATAACACCAGTGAATTAACTGGCTAATTGTCTTGAATAGGCAAATACTGACAAGCCTTCTTGCAGTATAAAATGTAGAGGGGCAACAATGACATCACAATCTAAGACTGAACGCTAGAGAGCTGGTAGAGCGGCGAGCAAGGCGGCTTACGCAAAGTCTAGCTCCCGTCTCTCAGGGAACCGAGGCTAAAACAGTAACCGGAGACGTTCCCTTCTGAGAGCGGTCACTTCAACATTGCGTAGCCCAGCTACGCTGTGGGAACCTTGTTCAATCCCACTGTGAGAAAGGCAAAGAACAGCCTAAAGAAACAGGGTTAATTTTGCACCAATCACGGAGTAGAACAACATACAGCTCAACCAATGGCGACACCGCTAGGAGTGCTCATAGATGATAGGTGGAGCTAAGCCAAAATTTGCATATCAGATTTGAATGTGAGCGGGCCACACTGAATACAGGGCAGACACAACAACAGTGAGCACATATAAGTATGCACATAGGTATGCACAGCATCAACAGCTAAAGTGGTAACAGACTGTGCCCTGAAGCCGTTATTTTAACAATATCCCAGAAAATAAGTAAGGTTATTCACTCACCACAAGCACTTGAGATCCCAAAGACGGCACATCCAACTTGTAAAACCTGGTGAAACTGTTCTGTGAAGACCAGCCAGGAGCAAAGCATATATCCCAGATAGACTTACCTCTAGACCAGGGCCATGAAGAGGCGATAGCCCTCGTCGAGTGAGTCCTGATGTTGAGGGAGCATTCCTGTCCCTGGTTTGCATACACCAAAGTGATAGCGTCCACTATCCAGCGAGTCCCTTAGTACAGCCACCGTAGCACACAAAGAGCTGGTCCGACTGTCGAAAGGCGCCCACGCGGTCTAAATAACTCAGCAAAGACCTAAGAGGGCAAACAGCGCTCTGAGCATAAGCATCATGCGAGGTTGAGGACTTGGAAGACAACACGGGTAGAGAAATGACCTGCATTTTAAATGGAGTAGAAATAGATTTAGGCACAAAGCCTGGTCTTGGCCGGAGAGTGACACCCCAGTCACCGGGTCCAAAACAAATACAATCGCCGTTCATCTAGAACGCCTGTAAATCTCCAATGTGATTAGCCAAAGCAAGGGCAAAGCAGTTTTGAGAGAGAGCTCCCTAACAAGGGCTTGAACGGGGGTGGATAGAGAACCTTTAGAACCAGCGCTAGGTCCCACAGCGGCACGGTCGGGGGGCGTGGGGGATGCAATCTCCTCGCTCCCCTGAGAAATCTGACCACTAGCGCATGCCTCCCAATCTACCGCCCGTCAACTGGGGAACGAAACGAGATGATAGCGGCAACATAAACTTTTAGCGTGGTTGGGAGGCTCCCATTATGTGCTGCAGGAAACGTAGAACATACTTGATATCTTTATCACAACACCATTTCACAAACACTCCCCATTTCAGAGCGTAAAGGTGCCTAGCGGAAGCTGCACAAGACTCTGTCCAGCGCATGGGAAGGTAGGGTGCCTCATTAGCCCCTCTAAGGTCCCTGAAGCAGCAACGCATGAAGGCTCCACAACTCCATATCCCGCCGTTCGCTTGAGACAGCAGGCCCTGTCTAAGGGGAAACCGCCAAGGAGGAGCCGCCAGCATCTCTCTCAGGTCCGGAAACCAAGGTTGATTGGGCCAGTTTGGGGCAATGAGGATCACAGATGCTCCAATACAGGTAGTTTCAAAGCAGCTTTACAGTGAACAGGAAAAAAAGGAAAAAAGTTTGTTTCTAGAAGAAAATAGCATTATAGTCCAGTTTATGTAAGTTCAGTGATGGTTTATTTTTGTTGTTAAAAAGTTATTTATTTAATTAAACCCCCTCCCCCGGAGAGGGGGATCCGGAGCCTACGGGTACTCATCAGGGTTGCAACTCTCGCCACTTGTTTTTTCACCGAAGAGGGTTTCAGGCGGGCCCGATCCAAGGACCTCACTAAACCACCCAATCGGAAGTAGCGACGGGCCATGTGTACACATGTGTACACATTGGGCTCTCTCTTTCTGTTTGACCTACATATCAGCAGATCCTTTCTGTCTCTGTCTTTCCCTTTCTGTGACCCTCCAGAGCTTCTATTCTGAACCCGCTGACCTCACGCGTCTCTCTCTCTCTCTCTCTCTCTCTCTCTCTCTCTCTCTCTCTCTCTCTGAACCAGTTGAGCGTGATGTGAGCACCTTTCATTTTGCATTTGAACAGAAAGACATAGTCTTTCCGTCACACACACACTAACACACACACACACACACACATTAACAGTGAATTACATAAACAGAGAGCACTTTAATTTTGTCAGACTGTGACTAATCTGTGATGAGCAGCTAGTCTGTGTTATAACCGATGTATCGTCATAAACAACTTCAGGTCATTAATCCCGAGCCTGGCCAACATGAAGAGTCATTCGGCAATGGCATCTAGTGTGTAGAAAACTGCCAGCTCACACTGAACTATATGATATTTGATTTCTATTCGTAACAGTAGAAAGCCTCTCAGGTTACTGTTGTAACCTCGGTTCCCTGAGAGACAGGAATGAGACATTGCGTAGTCCAGCTACGCTGTGGTAACTCTTCCCCTTCATAGAAAATCCTGAAACCTTATAGGATAACACCAGTGAATTAACTGGCTAATTGTCTTGAATAGGCAAATACTGACAAGCCTTCTTGCAGTATAAAATGTAGAGGGGCAACAATGACATCACAATCTAAGACTGAACGCTAGAGAGCTGGTAGAGCGGCGAGCAAGGCGGCTTACGCAAAGTCTAGCTCCCGTCTCTCAGGGAACCGAGGCTAAAACAGTAACCGGAGACGTTCCCTTCTGAGAGCGGTCACTTCAACATTGCGTAGCCCAGCTACGCTGTGGGAACCTTGTTCAATCCCACTGTGAGAAAGGCAAAGAACAGCCTAAAGAAACAGGGTTAATTTTGCACCAATCACGGAGTAGAACAACATACAGCTCAACCAATGGCGACACCGCTAGGAGTGCTCATAGATGATAGGTGGAGCTAAGCCAAAATTTGCATATCAGATTTGAATGTGAGCGGGCCACACTGAATACAGGGCAGACACAACAACAGTGAGCACATATAAGTATGCACATAGGTATGCACAGCATCAACAGCTAAAGTGGTAACAGACTGTGCCCTGAAGCCGTTATTTTAACAATATCCCAGAAAATAAGTAAGGTTATTCACTCACCACAAGCACTTGAGATCCCAAAGACGGCACATCCAACTTGTAAAACCTGGTGAAACTGTTCTGTGAAGACCAGCCAGGAGCAAAGCATATATCCCAGATAGACTTACCTCTAGACCAGGGCCATGAAGAGGCGATAGCCCTCGTCGAGTGAGTCCTGATGTTGAGGGAGCATTCCTGTCCCTGGTTTGCATACACCAAAGTGATAGCGTCCACTATCCAGCGAGTCCCTTAGTACAGCCACCGTAGCACACAAAGAGCTGGTCCGACTGTCGAAAGGCGCCCACGCGGTCTAAATAACTCAGCAAAGACCTAAGAGGGCAAACAGCGCTCTGAGCATAAGCATCATGCGAGGTTGAGGACTTGGAAGACAACACGGGTAGAGAAATGACCTGCATTTTAAATGGAGTAGAAATAGATTTAGGCACAAAGCCTGGTCTTGGCCGGAGAGTGACACCCCAGTCACCGGGTCCAAAACAAATACAATCGCCGTTCATCTAGAACGCCTGTAAATCTCCAATGTGATTAGCCAAAGCAAGGGCAAAGCAGTTTTGAGAGAGAGCTCCCTAACAAGGGCTTGAACGGGGGTGGATAGAGAACCTTTAGAACCAGCGCTAGGTCCCACAGCGGCACGGTCGGGGGGCGTGGGGGATGCAATCTCCTCGCTCCCCTGAGAAATCTGACCACTAGCGCATGCCTCCCAATCTACCGCCCGTCAACTGGGGAACGAAACGAGATGATAGCGGCAACATAAACTTTTAGCGTGGTTGGGAGGCTCCCATTATGTGCTGCAGGAAACGTAGAACATACTTGATATCTTTATCACAACACCATTTCACAAACACTCCCCATTTCAGAGCGTAAAGGTGCCTAGCGGAAGCTGCACAAGACTCTGTCCAGCGCATGGGAAGGTAGGGTGCCTCATTAGCCCCTCTAAGGTCCCTGAAGCAGCAACGCATGAAGGCTCCACAACTCCATATCCCGCCGTTCGCTTGAGACAGCAGGCCCTGTCTAAGGGGAAACCGCCAAGGAGGAGCCGCCAGCATCTCTCTCAGGTCCGGAAACCAAGGTTGATTGGGCCAGTTTGGGGCAATGAGGATCACAGATGCTCCAATACAGGTAGTTTCAAAGCAGCTTTACAGTGAACAGGAAAAAAAGGAAAAAAGTTTGTTTCTAGAAGAAAATAGCATTATAGTCCAGTTTATGTAAGTTCAGTGATGGTTTATTTTTGTTGTTAAAAAGTTATTTATTTAATTAAACCCCCTCCCCCGGAGAGGGGGATCCGGAGCCTACGGGTACTCATCAGGGTTGCAACTCTCGCCACTTGTTTTTTCACCGAAGAGGGTTTCAGGCGGGCCCGATCCAAGGACCTCACTAAACCACCCAATCGGAAGTAGCGACGGGCCATGTGTACAAATGGCAGCTCTAATGTCCATCAGTGTGTTATATTGTTTTTCCTGTGTGGTTTACAGTAGGTTTTACCTAATAAAACCAGTGTAATTATGAAATATGACAGATTAATGTATTGTCCATGGGAATGATGTGGCTCCTATAATGATGTGGATGACGTTTTTGCACCTCAGAGAAGCGCTCAACAACCAACGGCCGGAGGGAGTGTTTGGAGTGTTGAGGAGTGTCTTACGGTCCGAGTCCTTCAGGTCAGCTAGGGTTAACCATAGGTGTCGGTGAAGGACCACCATGAAGCCCATAGAATGGCCAATGGTGGAGAGCTTTGTTGCCATGAGTGCGAAGTCCGTCGCCGTGCGCAGATCTTTCACGACATCTGTGTCCACATTGCTCCTGTCTAGGGACTGCAGAAGCTTGGCCTGGAAGACCTGCAGCATTGCGTGATCGAGGAAGGTCACGCACAGATGAGCGGCGGCGGTCTCCTCGGTGGGGGGGAACTTCCGCCCCGTCCACTTGGAAAAAAAGGCCTGTGAAGAAGCATGGAAGTGCACCGACTGGGGTGCAGACCACGTCTTCTCCACGTGCTCATCGACGTCAGGGAAAAACAGCATCCTCCTCGGAGCAGCCTACCGACGGCCCGTCTGGAGGTACCAGGAGTCTAGCTTACTCCTGTTGGGCTCATCCAGAGCGCTCCAGGCGAGGTCCAGCTTCTTAACTGACTTTCAAGAACCCTGACAAGCTCCTGCTGGAGATCTAAGGGGCCTTCTGTGTCGGGGCGCTCCGGCTCCAACGCTGCCCAGTCCTTCTCCAATGCACTGAAGAAAACAAAGTCCGCAACGACAGGAGGAGGGTGGAAGCTCTCGTACAAGAAATGGACTGGGGAATGGGGTGGCGGCAGAGGGGAGGGGGGGCCCACCAGAGGTATTTAAGCTTCATCCGTTACATATCTATCATTAACAAAGCCTTGCAACTAGATTAGGACATGCTAGCAACATGCGTAAACATGTTAACAACATGCTAAATCATGCTAACAGCATGTTAACTCATAGTAACATGCTAAAACGTGTTAATTAATGCCAACATGCTAAAACATGCTAGCAACATGTTAATTCATGCTAACATGTTAAATAATGTTACCAACAAGATCATTCATGTTAGCTATGAGTTAAAACGGGCTAATTCATGCTAGTGAAATGCGAAGTCATGCTAGTAAAGTGTTAAATCATGTTAACAATGTGGCAAAACATCCTAGCAACATGCTAATTTATGCTAGCAACATGTCAAAACATGGTAACAACCTACTAATTCATGCTAACAAAGTGTTAAATCGTGTTAGCATCGTGGTTATTCATATTAACAATATGTTAAATCATGTTAGCTATGTTTTAAAACATGCTAGCAGCATGTTAAAACATGTTAGAAATGTGTTAAATCATGTTAGCAACATGCTAATCATGCTAACAACATGTTAAACCATATTAGCATTAGCAATGGGTTAAATCATACTAGCAACATGCCAAAATATGCTAGTAAAAACATTTTTTTTTACTTTCTTTGAGTAAATCCTATTCAAGCTGGCTTTCTCAAGCCAACATCAAATGTTCTCTAAATGTTCAACGTCACATTTTTTAACTGTTATACAAAAGTTTTTTATTGGTTATTTTAATGTTTAATGGAAACATTCCATTATTCAAACATTATGGGAACTTTACTTTTATAGGTTCTCAGAATGTTTAAGAGTTACATTTAAAAAACCTTAGATGAACGTCCAGCTGAAATGCTCCATGAACGATGTATCGTTTCTGTGCTAATGTTTTTATTAAAGACCAGATAACTCTGAACGAACTTTTACTAACGTTACTGAAAGAGCGTTTGTTCATAACTTTGCCTGAACGTTCGCTGTCGGCTGAGACACTGGATTGTCGTGTGTGTCCAGCGCTCATCTGAAGTGTGACTGTGTTTATCGCTGATGTTTGTAGTGAAGTGGAACCTGAACGATGAGCAGAAACATCTCCGGCTGAACGTCTTCGAGAACATCGCAACCAGCTGCGTCTTCATCATCGTCGTCATCAACGTCTTCATCACTGCGTTCGGGGTTCAGCGGCCCAATCCAGGCGTGCGACAGTAGCTCAAACACAGGTATATTACACACACACACACACACACACACACACACATACTATAGAGAAACAATTATGAACTGTGCAGCATGGCATTATGGGTAAGAGTGATCACATGTGGTGCTGTTCAGAAAGAAACAGATTTGTCTTTGTTGTAACTCTTTACTTAAAGGTACAATATGTAGGATTTTTCGCCGCCAGGGGTCGCTAACCTCTTACAATAACAAAGACGTATATTGATAAGCGGAATTATGGATCTTGTCGTCAAGCTGATGGGTCTTTTATGGATGAGTGAATACATTGATGTTTTCAACATGACTGTGATATGAAGCAGGGCGCGATTGCTAATGAGAGACGTAACGTTATACCAGCGCCACACGCAACTCGAGTCCCGTGGATATAAAGGAATATGGACATTTCATTCTACCGAACTACACGCAAGTGCAGAATTACTCACACAGGTCAGTTTATAGACAGATTAAACTTGTGAGGGGACGCAGCGCTGTTCCACTTGCTCTAACAGTTACACTATCACATTAAACGACATTTGAGTGTGTTGAATGTTGTTAGTTAGGTTGTTTGTTGGCTATATGAGACTAGCAGTAAGCTCAACATTAAAATAACATACAGATCATATTCTAACATTTAATGGTAGGGTAGGTAGAATTTTTCTAACAAAATATGTTTGAACTGTCTATATATACCAACACATAATTAAAATGTAAGTACTCTGAAAAAGAAAGTATAAACATTGAGTGTCTGTAGTCCTCTCAGTGCTGTAATAAACACAGCTACTTATCTCCATTCGGGACGAATTAAATGATTGGCTGGAGCGACTGTCACTCTCCCTCGCTACCATGGCAACCAGCCCCGCTGCTACAGGAGCCGCCCACACGCGCGCACCCGTTTGACTCGAGGAGTGGAAGAAGCACGGACGCTAGAAAGAATCACAATTATGGCTGCGAATTTAGCCGTCAAAATTCCCAGTACCTCCATATACAGTCAGCGAAGGCAAACCAGGCAAGAAAAGGAAGACAGTATTTGAAAAGGCTATGCCCAAAAAGTCTTTGGATAAAGCAAGCAATATCAGGGCTTTCCAGCGGTGGACACCTGAGGGACATCAAGGGGCTGAAGAGTGACGGTAACAGTGCTTTCATCGTGGAAGCTCTTACATGCAAAACACTGTATATGTTATGAATCGTACACTAAATTCCCCTTCATCACAGTGTAACTGATGGTAACAGGAAAAACGTGTATCAATTAGGGATGTAACGATATTGACGATATTGCGCTATCGCGGTGGTAAACGTGTCTCGATATCGTCGTGGTTGGGTTACAATATTAAAAGGACAGGTGTTCGTCAAAAAGCAAGAGGAGTAAACACAGTCCCGCGGAACAAATCATTGTTAACTACATAGACCATAATCCTTTGCGCTGCGTCGTCACAACAATCATTGTTAAGCCAATAGGATTGCAGGCTGCACGCTGTCCACACAAGCTCACAGCAAGCCAGCATGGCCGACAGCGATACTTGTAAGGATGAAAACATCAACCCCGAAGTTGAGATTGTGCCAGACCCTGCAGCTTTTAAATCAGATGTCTGGAAACATTTTGGTTTCGCCGTGTCAAAAAACGCAAAAGGAGAGAAGGTGGTGGACAGACAATGGACTATGTGCAAGCACTGCCACAGTAAACTGCGATACAACACGGGAAACACAAGCAACATGTGAAGTCATCTGACGACCCATCATCCCGAAAAGATTGTCTCACAAAGAAAGTCCTGTCCAGTCAAAAAACCCTGAGGGAGGCATTTTCAACAACTATGCCACACAACAGCGCAAGGGCTCAAGAAATCACGAGGTACATCGCGGAATACATAGCGTGTGATTTACGTCCCTTTTCTGCAGTAGATGGCAAAGGATTTAAAAGGTTAGTGGCCAAGCTTGAGCTGAAGTATCAAATGCCGTCGCGGGCTCATTTTAGTCAAACTGTGTTCCCTGCTCTTTACCGTGAGACAAAAGAACGTGTCATGTTGAACCTTAAACAGTCTGAGTGCATTGCTATTACCACTGATGGGTGGACTTCCAGAGCGACTCACAGTTACATCACTATTACGGCACATGTTTTGACGAGTGAATGGGAAATGCAGAGTTACGTTTTACAAACTAGACAGCTTAGCGAATCACACACTGGCGTAAACATAGCCGAAGTCCTGAAATCTGCAGTCAAAGAGTGGGGGCTGGACAAGATTGGAACAAGGATCGCTGTTGTTACTGACAACGCAAGCAACATGCGAGTAGGAGTAAAGGAAGCCGAACTGTCCCCTCACATACGGTGCTTTGCGCACACACTAAACCTGGCCTCCCAAGCAGGTTTAAAGGTCAACGCAGTGAGCCGCCTCCTCGGTAGAGTCAGACGTGTAGCAAGTTTTTTTCACCGCAGTTCTACAGCCACAGCCGTGCTGACCACCAAACAAAAACTACTCAATCTCCCTGTAAATAAACTCATTATTGATGTAGTGACAAGATGGAATAGCTCTCTGGACATGGTGGAGCGCTACCTTGAACAACAACAAGCTGTTGCTGCAGTTCTACTGAGTGATGAACTGAGACACAAGTCACGTAAAATTGACACTTTGGACACATCTGACATTGCAAGACAGCATGGCCACAGATAATCACGACTCAAATGCCATTGCTCAGATGAAGGCAGCCATTCTGAAGGATCTTACTGACAGATACCAAGGAGAGGATAAACAGTTCATGCAGGAGAGCAGTGCTTTGGATTCACGCTTTCGGACTTTGCAACATCTAGGCAGTGGAGAGAGAGAGGACGTCTCTGAAAGAATAAAGTTCAAAGCATCACAGATGCAACAACAGGTAAAAAATGTTAACGCTGTGCCATAGAGAAAATTGAGAGAAATACAATAAAATGTAACAAAATGCTAATATAATGTCTTTTTATCATTTATGAACCAGGAGCAAGATGTGCTGCCCAGGAGCCCACATCCAGCAGATCTGGACGACAGCAGCGCGAGCTTTGTGCCTCCTCTTAAGAAGCATGCCCTTGAGGACCTCCTTGGCTCTTCTTTTAGCAGTAATCAAGTCACAGGTGGAATTCAGGCAGAAATTGACTCTTACTCCAAAGAAGCATTAGTTTCTCTGTCTGCTTGCCCTCTTAAGTGGTGGAGAGACAATGCAGGGCGGTATCCTATTCTGTCTTCATTAGCAAAGACCTACCTGTGTATACCCACTACCTCGGTGCCCAGTGAAAGGGTATTTTCAACAGCAGGGGATATTGTAAATGCCCAGAGGTCTCTTCCTCTCCCCTGCAATGTAGATCTTTTGATCTTTCTAAAGAAAAACTTGAACATTAGCTAAAGGATAGGTCAGTGTTTTTCAGAAGGCTTTTTGCCAGACTGTTTAAGAATTTTTTTTAATGTTTTTATTTTCTTCTCCCTTGCAATGTAGATATTTTGATCTTTCTGATGAAAAACGTGAACATAAGCTAAATGATAGGTCAGTGTTTTTTAAAAAGGCTTTTTGACTGACTATTTTATTTAAGTTTAAGTTCCACTGATGGGTTATGTTCCTAAATACCAGTTTTAAAAGGCTGCTTTTATTTGCCTTGCACATTTAAACCTGACTTAACTTGATCTTTGTTTGCACTTAAAGGGAATTCCCTATTGTTTACAATTGTTCTAGTTGCTTCTTAACTTGAACATTGCACAGAAGAATCAGTTATGCAACCAAATATTATTATACAGAATATTGATGTTCCTGACTACAACTTGCACTTTAAAAGCACTATGTGATCAGCGTTTTATGTTGTCATGATCCATAAATACAACAATAAATTGCCTGTTGACTGGCAAAAGCAGAATAAATGTCAGTATTTTTTCGCTATTATCATCACAAACACTATCGTGAGCTATTTAACAATACCGTGAGCTTTTCCACAATATCGCAATTAATATCGTACCATGAGGTCAATATCGAAATTGTATCGTACCGTGAGATTTTGATATCGTTACATCCCTAGGGCCCTATCTTGCACTCAGCGCAATTGACTTTGTACACCGACGCATGTATCATTCCTATTTTGCACCCGCGCAAAGCGGACTTTTCCCTCCACAGACGCACGTCGGTAAACTAGGAAATTAACTTGCGCTCCCTGGGCGGGTCGGCGCAAAAAAAGAGGCGTGTTTCGGCGCAAACATTCCCTGGTGCTATTTTGCAGTTCCAGAAAACAATTGCGCCACTGACCAGAAAAAACCTAGTCAAAAGTCAGTGGCGCGTTGCGCGTTGTTCATAATGCTATTTTAAGCGCGCATGCTTGGCTATAATGTAGCGGGTGCACAACGCGCATACACTTTGATTCTCTCATCAACACAGATGCAGCAGTTTTTATTTTTGCAAATCATACATTATAACAAGGAAAAATATTAACACATGAGGGAAATCATTGTGGTGTCCATGAAGATGTAAGAAATATGTAGTAAGCCTAAATCTAGCTTACATTTACCCAATTTTTTCAGGCTAATTGTAGTAATGACATGGCTGATGACACCATTTTTGATGCCAGCAACAATGAGTGAAATACGGTTTAATCGAAAACACACAAACACGCTGTGTAATTGAACGAACGTTCGCCATACTGAAACTGCGTTTCAGGTGTTTGGATAGGTCAGGAGGCACTTTACAGTACAGTCCTCAAAAAGTTGTAGCATTCTTTGTGGCATGTTGTGTTTTACACAACATTTCCATAAATCAAGGTTGTGTTGTTGACATAGATGAGGAAACATTAGAGGACTTAAGGAGACGTGATGGTGAACTGCATGTGCCGATGCCACTTAACCCAAATGCCCCAGCAGCAGCACGGGACAGGAGAGCGTATTTGGCAGAAGAGCTGCTTCGTCATCTACAGTATATAGTGAGGTAAAGCTAATTAATATCGGTCTAATGTTCGACTACATTTAAAAAATATAACCATGCATATATTCGTGATTCAGAGAGAACGAGTCCAAAACATCCGAGAGTGTTTATTTGTGACATTTCTTTATTTACATTTGTCAAAATGAAAAATCAATATCAAACAGTATATTGATTAAAAAAAAATACAAACGGAAAATTAGGTTGAAAAGAACGTCGTCTCCTCGGCTGTGAACCGCTCCTGGCGCGCGCCTGGTAAATCCGCCGTATTAATAACAATCCGCCATGCAACATGCGCACCTGCTCTTAAAGGGTATGTTGGATGACGCTCTGATTGGTTTATTTCACGTTACGCCCAAACCACGCCTATGAATAATGAAGCTACTTCAGACCAACCCCTTTTAGATTTGCGCCAGGCGCAAGAGGCATTTATCCTGCCGGGAAAATAGCAACAGCGCCGAGACCCGCCCACAAAGGTACTTGCGCTTTGCGCTTTGACACTTGCGTTTCAGATCGTGCGCTGGGTGCAAGATAGGGCCCCTAGTATCAATGCAACCTGTTTTTAGCTTTGAGTTTGCCTTATGTTACTAGCTTGTTACCGAATCAAACTCAATATATTTTAACCTTTAGCAAGGTGAGCGCGGGCGGCATCGCGCGGTCATGTGTTTTGGGGGCGTGGCTTTGGAAGGAGCCCAGATGGTAGGGGGTGGAGTTAATGGAATAATGAGCTCTGTTTATTGCAGCTCTGAGAGGACTACAGACACTCGATTTTTAAAATCTCTTTTTCAGAGTACTTACATTTTAATTATGTATCGGTATATAAAGACAGTTTAAACAATTTTGGGAATTGTTATTTTTTTGAAAATTCTGCCTACCCTACCTTTAATCATGTTGAAGTAAATAACATTGATTAGTTGTATGTGCATTTGCTCTAGCCTGGTTCTACCAGACTCTCGTACATTTCATTTGTACAGAGAGTCTGGCCTCTCTCCATTGAGAAACGTTTACTTCCTTGTAGGCGGGTTCTCTGTTAAAGTTCAAAACTATTGGATCTGCCCAGAGTCACTCAGGATCTGCCATAGCCAATCGCTAACGTGTGGTCGTGACATATGTCATGCGCCGAAACTGGCCGGAAACAACAAGTCCGAATGATCAGAGGATTATGTTTAGAATAAGATGTCTGTCACTGTCAACGAGAGCTGCAGGTTTTGTTCATCGAATTTAAGAGTTCAAGGAACAATTGAAGAGTTCAGATGCAAAAGCCTCTAAGTGCCATCTGAAATTTTCTTCTAGAATGATCATTTTTATCAAGCTTGTTTATTTAAAGGGCATATTGCAGGTTAGAGGACCCAACGAGTCAATGTATAGAAAAATAATGTAAGAACTATATTTTCTTTAAAATATTCTTATAAATACGCTATAGAAGCTTCTGGTATTCGTTTTTGTGAGAAAATTTTACTTCCGCATCTGAAAATGGGCGTGGCGGGCGTGACGTAACGGGCGGGAGAGCGGTCGACTCAAACAACAGGAAAACAATGGATCGCAATGACATTTCGGACGCTGAGGAAATTGTTCACACTTACTCGTATGACGGACCACAGCCGTACAATTATGAGCCTGCTATACTGCCAAGAGAGCAGGGACAGGCCAGGATTAATGTTAGACAGGACGGTCAGAGACAAATTGAGTTGTGGTGTGAGGAGAACCAGTGGAGAACAGGAGAGGTGTCTTGGTGAGAGAGACCAGTGTTAGCTTAGATATATACACGTGCGCTAACGATATACACTGTGCTCACAATATTGTACAGATTATTGCCATCATATATCAGTTAGCAAAGCTTTTATTGGTAATTTAGGATTATTGGAACGTACCAATAACAGAAACTAATAAGCTGTGATCAGGCGTATGTCATGCTCATTGATATCCGTCCAGACTAACGTTACATGAAAACTTAACGGTTTCTCATCGAGAGAGAGATATTTTTGCACTTCATGACGTAAAATGACGCGATGTTGAAAAAAAAAGCCGTTTTTACGAGCAGTCCAAGAAACGCTCACTTTATCTACTAAATTAGTGCCCTTATGTCGTTTTAAAACATTTTAAATCCTGCATTAAAGGGGCTATATGGAACTTTTTCCCCAAAATAAATGTAACAATAGCCTTTTTATTTGACCATTTATGACTCAAACATCTCCTGTTGAGCATACTGACACCTTGTCCGCTCACAGTGGGTGCACCTATAAGCCTGTATCCTATTTTTCCTATTTTCTGTCGGGTCGGATTTTTCCCGCGCTGTCTGCGGATGTGAAAATGATGATTTCCATTACACGAGAGTAGATGTTAAAACTTCATGCTGATTTGTACTCGGCTTTCGCCAAGATAAGCAACACTAAGACGTAGCTTTACAGTAAACTATGCTTCTCCATCCATTTACGCTTCTTTCCATATGAGGGTGTGACTCCCCTTCTGTCCGGCGTTAATGGCTGCAGTGTACTTGGCGCGTCAGCACACACGACGGCTGCAACTACAGTGTGGTCTCCCTAGTGGACCAACACGACAACCGTCTGGATTGAGCCGAGTAGGGGACATCTCTAGGGTCTTCAAGTGGGCACCTTCCGTCCTCAGTGTTTCGTCGACTAGCCCACGACACCTCAAGAGGGCTCGACAGTGACTCTGGCGTCCCAGAGTCACCCCCCTCCGTCCCCCACTCAACTCAGCCCAGCTTACTGACCTCTACATCCCTCCTGCTGCTGAGACCTAACCACAATCTCACTATCTCTCCGCAACCCAACCATACGCGCCAACCCGATTGATTAAGGCTGTCGAGCCCCACTGGTGCGTTAAAGCAGTTACAGTGGCAACGGTTCCGTATGGCATACCACCTAACGCAAAACACAATATCTACCCAACCACCCGTCATTCTATACTATACAACCTATACAAATTGTATAGTATACTATACAACCTATACTATACAACCTATACAAATAAACCAACAGACTCTTCAAGTTTTTCAAGAATTCTACGAAACCGTAGCGTGGCGGCCTGTACCTTGCCAGCTAGAATCTTTCCGTCTCAACCACAGCCAGTTGCTGCTGCTTTCTGCTGCTTCAGATAAGTTCTTTACTGTGCGACGCAACTCTTGGCCGCTGAATCCGACGTCCCTGAGGAACCGGGTTGTAGAGTGTGCCACAAAACCTCGACAACCCACTTCCACTGGATAAACCTGGACTCTCCATCCTCGCTGTTCTGCTTCAGTGGCCAAATGAGCATACCGCAGTTTCTTCCTCTCATATGCCTCATCTACAGCATCCTCCCATGGCACTGTCAACTCTATCAGTTGAACAATGCGTGCTGATCCAGACCACAAAACAATGTCTGGTCGTAGGTTAGTGGTGGCAATCTCAGGTGGAAAAATAAGCCGTTGATCAAGATCAGCCAGCATCTTCCAGTCCCTAGCAGCTTCCAGTTGTCCTGGCCGAGAATTGGTGTTAACACCTTTTCTTGGTGGTTGCTCGCCTGGGCGGAGGAATGTTGTCTTCTGCGTGTAATGTTTTGCTAGAACATGCGGCAACTTATTGGTCATACTACGCTTGCCTTCCAATGCTAAAGCTAAACATCTCAGTACTTGGTCATGGCGCCAAGTAAACCGACCTTGGCTAAGAGCCACCTTACATCCTGTCAAAATGTGCCTTAATGTGGCAGGTGATGAACACAAAGGACAAGAGGGATCCTCTCCTACCCAGAGGTTTAGGTTCTGCGGTGATGGGAGAACATCATATGTTGACCTAATAAGGAAACTGATCCTACTCTCTTCCATTGACCAAAGGTCTTGCCAGCCCATTTTGCGTTGTTCCACACTCTCCCATCTCATCCACTCTCCCTGCTTGGCCTGGGAAATGGCCTTTATACTCCTCATCCTCTCCTCCTGCTTTCGCACCTCGTTGACTACCAGCTTCCTCCTTTGAGCTGGGCCTGCCTTGTGCCATTTAGGAGGAGCTAACCTGAGCCCAAAACCCCCTCTTCCATGCTGTACCTGTCCCACGATATCCCCTATTTGAAGGTCAGCCTTTGCCTCTACTACAGATTTCTTTGCTGACCACTTTCTACCAGTTTTTAACACAGGGGCTGCCTCCCTTACACATTTGTCACGTGACTCTACTAATGTCATTTCCAGTCTGACCTTGGCACACTTAAACTCCTCGGTTAAAGCAGAGACTGGCAGCTGCAATATTCCTTTACTATAAAGTCCCACTCTGCTGAGGCAGCGTGGAACTCCCAACCATTTCCTGATGTATGAACTTATTAACGCTTCCAGCTTATCCACTGTTGTCAAAGAAACCTCGTACACAGTCAGTGGCCACAGCAACCTCGCCAGTAGACCAAACTGAAAGCACCAGAGTTTTAGTTTGCCTGGTAGAGCACAGCTGTTTATGCTCTTCAACCCTTCCACTGCTTGTTGTCTAACTTCTCCCACTCGAACTGTGTCCTTTAGATCTCCATCGTACCATCTCCCAAGACTTTTCACTGGCTTCTCAGAAACTGTTGGTATTGCCTCACCATTAATGAAGAATGTTTTATCTACTACCTTTCCTTTAACTATGGAGATGCTCCTTGATTTAGAGGGCTTAAATTGCATTCGTGCCCATTCAATATTATCTGTTAACTTCCCCAATAACCGATTAGTGCAGGCTACTGTTGTAGTCATGGTTGTCATGTCATCCATGTATGCTCTGATTGGTGGTAGTCGCAACCCAGAAGCCAAGCGCTCTCCTCCTACTACCCATCTTGATGCCCTAATGATTACTTCCATTGCCATGGTAAAAGCCAGTGGAGAAATTGTGCATCCTGCCATTATTCCAACCTCTAAGCATTGCCATGCAGTGCTGAATTTTGGAGTTGAGAAACTAAATTGCAAATCTCCAAAATAGGCTTTCACTAAATTTGTTATTGACATTGGTACTCTGATTAAATCAAATGCTGCCCAAAGAAGCTCATGTGGCACTGAACCATATGCATTGGCCAAATCCAGGAATGTCACATGGAGCTCCTTCCTCTCCTTTTTAGCTGACTGAATTCGTTGCCAGATAACATTGATGTGTTCTAAGCATCCTGAGAACCCTGGAATGCCCGCTTTTTGAACTGAAGTGTCAATGAAGCCATTCTTTAATAGGTAGGTGGACAATCTCTGGGCAATAATGCTGAAGAAAATCTTACCTTCAACGTTTAATAGTGAAATAGGACGAAACTGACTGATGCTTGTAGCATCTTTTTCTTTAGGTATAAAGACTCCACCTGCTCTGCGCCATGCTCTAGGTACAACCTGTTTTTCCCATGCCACTTTTAACAATTTCCACAGAATTCGCAGAACTCCTGAAGCACTCTTGTACACTCTGTACGGAACTCCATTAGGCCCTGGAGATGATGAAGCCCTTGCCTTTCTCACAGCCTGCTCTACCTCTTTCCACTTAGGTGCACAGACCTCCATTTGGTATTCTGGTGGGTTGATAGGTGGTATGTCTGATGGAATTGACATATGCTCATGCCTTTTTGCATCTGTATGCGTTTCCTCCAAATATCTCTCTAGCTCAACTCTAGATGCTTTTAAAGTGCCATTCTTCTCACTGGTGAATAACTTCTTTACGAATTTGAATGGGTCTTTATAGAAATTAGCCCTCGCACGTTCCTTCTTTTTGTAGCGTTTCCGTAGACGCTCAGCTCTGCGTAATGTTCCAGCTTATCTTTTATGTCCCTTTGTAAGAGATTGAGTCCCTCCTTCTGACTTTGTTCTGCTCTTTTCCATTGCTTCCTCAACTGTCTCCTTTCTCTAACTAACCCTTCAATTTTCTGCTGCCGTCTAGACATTCCAGGAGCAGTTTGTACTTTTTCCTTCCTTTTTTCCACACCAAACCTCTCACTTCCATATGCGTAAATGATGTCCCCAAATTTATCCAGCTTCTTTTCAACTGTACCAGTTAATCTTTCCAATGCAAAGCATAGATCTGTGTTTACCGTATCCCATGCAGTTTTCTCACAAGCTCTTGGCCATCTAACTCCAGGCCTATGCCCGTTGAGGTTCTTTTCTCTCTTATGCTGGTTAGTCTGACCGGTTTCACAAGTATGAATATGTTCATCACTAACTGTGCAAGCCCTCCTCTCCTCTATGACAGGGGTGCTGATATCCTGCGAGCTGTGGTTTGCTTCCTGTCGCTGGATTTCATTCGACTGACTTGACTGACTTCGTAAGAAGTACTGATCAATGCGAGGCCCTTGTCCCTTCTCCCTCAAGCATTTCATTTTCCCTTGATGAACCTTCAAACCCCTGACCGTTGTCGCCTTGCTCCAGCCACAGACACAAACTTGGAGTTCAATGACTTTACTAACTGCAGATCTTGAACTAGTCTTACTCTCCATACTCATATCCGTTTCCATTCCTAAGTCGTTAACCATGTTGTCCAACATCGAGTCATCTTCCGCCCCCGCTCTCGCAGACTCTAGGGGTATTTTTCTCTTTAATTTCTTAGAAGCCTTGGGCGGGTGTCTCCAGCATCCTGTAAACACGAAGCTGGATACTGCCGACAAGGGTAGCTAACCCTTACCAGCCCCATTGGGGTCTATTTCCTCCTGTCAGCTGTCTCTCCAGGCTGTCACAAGGTCTTTCCCTTGTTGCCAGCAGCACTATTCACCGCAGTCACTGGACGTATCCAGATCTTCATGATTTCCATTACACGAGAGTAGATGTTAAAACTTCATGCTGATTTGTACTCGGCTTTCGCCAAGATAAGCAACACTAAGACGTAGCTTTACAGTAAACTATGCTTCTCCATCCATTTACGCTTCTTTCCATATGAGGGTGTGACTCCCCTTCTGTCCGGCGTTAACGGCTGCAGTGTACTTGGCGCGTCAGCACACACGACGGCTGCAACTACAGTGTGGTCTCCCTAGTGGACCAACACGACAACCGTCTGGATTGAGCCGAGTAGGGGACATCTCTAGGGTCTTCAAGTGGGCACCTTCCGTCCTCAGTGTTTCGTCGACTAGCCCACGACACCTCAAGAGGGCTCGACAGTGACTCTGGCGTCCCAGAGTCACCCCCCTCCATCCCCCACTCAACTCAGCCCAGCTTACTGACCTCTACATCCCTCCTGCTGCTGAGACCTAACCACAATCTCACTATCTCTCCGCAACCCAACCATACGCGCCAACTCGATTGATTAAGGCTGTCGAGCCCCACTGGTGCGTTAAAGCAGTTACAGTGGCAACGGTTCCGTATGGCATACCACCTAACGCAAAACACAATATCTACCCAACCACCCGTCATTCTATACTATACAACCTATACAAATTGTATAGTATACTATACAACCTATACTATACAACCTATACAAATAAACCAACAGACTCTTCAAGTTTTTCAAGAATTCTACGAAACCGTAGCGTGGCGGCCTGTACCTTGCCAGCTAGAATCTTTCCGTCTCAACCACAGCCAGTTGCTGCTCCTTTCTGCTGCTTCAGATAAGTTCTTTACTGTGCGACGCAACTCTTGGCCGCTGAATCCGACGTCCCTGAGGAACCGGGTTGTAGAGTGTGCCACAAAACCTCGACAACCCACTTCCACTGGATAAACCTGGACTCTCCATCCTCGCTGTTCTGCTTCAGTGGCCAAATGAGCATACCGCAGTTTCTTCCTCTCATATGCCTCATCTACAGCATCCTCCCATGGCACTGTCAACTCTATCAGTTGAACAATGCGTGCTGATCCAGACCACAAAACAATGTCTGGTCGTAGGTTAGTGGTGGCAATCTCAGGTGGAAAAATAAGCCGTTGATCAAGATCAGCCAGCATCTTCCAGTCCCTAGCAGCTTCCAGTTGTCCTGGCCGAGAATTGGTGTTAACACCTTTTCTTGGTGGTTGCTCGCCTGGGCGGAGGAATGTTGTCTTCTGCGTGTAATGTTTTGCTAGAACATGCGGCAACTTATTGGTCATACTACGCTTGCCTTCCAATGCTAAAGCCAAACATCTCAGTACTTGGTCATGGCGCCAAGTAAACCGACCTTGGCTAAGAGCCACCTTACATCCTGTCAAAATGTGCCTTAATGTGGCAGGTGATGAACACAAAGGACAAGAGGGATCCTCTCCTACCCAGAGGTTTAGGTTCTGCGGTGATGTTCTAGGTCTCTTTAAAGGAGCAGTATGTAAGATTGTGGCCAAAACTGGTACTGCAATCACTTTCAAATTACTGACTCAAGGTTGCCAGATATGCTGCAGGATCCGATTCCGACACGTTATTAGCTACAGCTGTGGGAACTAGAGCAGAGCTGGCAACCCGGATGCCGCAACACTACAGACTTCGTGATTGGTCGATCGGTGGAGGGTGGAGCTCAGACCAAAACACAACATGACAACATCAACATCAGTTGAGGGCTGCAACTTCACTTTTTAAATGACAATATCCTGGCCGGACTACTGTTGTCAGTGATATAAGTATTTGAAATGAACATGATTTCTTAATGTCTAGTGACATATCAGGGAAAATTTATGATTCATTGAAATAAATTTCTTACATACAGCTCCTTTAAGTTCAATAATTTCACTTAAATGACAATTAATAGGTAATTTTCATAGCCATTTAAGTGAAATTACTGAACTTAAATATACGAGCTTGATCAAAATTATCATTCTAGAAGAAAAATTCAGATGGCACTTAGAGGCTTTTGCATCTGAACTCTTCAATTATAGATTCTAAATGTATATTTGATACTAAGGACAGTGATGTATTCAGTCAACTGTCGAAGCTGGGTCTAATCAATAGCAATACGCCACTGCGGTCGTTTCGGATCTGCAACAACGGACCGAATAGCTTTTTTCTTACGTCTTTCTCCGCTGCCATTACCATTTACCTGTCTAATAAAGTACATGCAACACTCGCGTCTCTGAAAAGTCAAAGTTAGTCGTGGAGCTCTCGGCATCTCGAAAGATGTTGATCTTCGTTTTAGTCCTCTTTTTGTCTCAAAGTCTGCTTGCCATGGTCCATAATGTTTGACCAAAACAACAACAGAGTGAGCGTCCTGCTAGGCATAACCCAGTTGTCCGCGTCTGTCGCCGTGGTTACTATGGCAGTACGAGCGGAAACCGGATATGACATCATTGACTGGCGACTCCCTCGCCCCTGCTCACACGCCCCGTTCCCTTGGTTAAAATCACAAGTAATCAACTAAACAAAATATATAACTTTGGCCTAGTGGTTTTTGGATATCTTACTGCAAAAATCCTACATATTGTACTTATGTTTAATGCATTATAAAAGTATTTTAATGCATCAATTAAGCACCTTATAATGATCTCATGAATAGTAACCACATTATAGTCAAATGTGACGTCACGATATGGGCGTGAGCGCGAACTGGTTGGCAGAAAGAACCAAACTCAATGCAGATGGGCTGTGAAGAGAATGAAGATGAGATTCTCTAGTGGTGCATTGTGTACGTAATTTGATTTTTTGATCCAGCCATTTTTTATTTTACCCTTTTGTCTTGTTTCAGCCCCAAACCCCATCTCTGCAATACAAATGAATAAAGGCTGGTTTGGTTTCTAAAGTACCTCTTCCTGCCTCCATGTATTAATGTTCAAGGGTAGCCTGAATGGGTTCTGTTCAGACCTTAACATTAAGTCTTTTACTGTAAGGTGTCAAGATTCAAGATTTTCACCTGGCTATACCCAATGTTTAGATCTGTTTGGGTATTTATGCAAATTAGCACATACGTAATTAGATTGTGCACCGTTTGTCTATGTTAACAACAAATGTTAATAATGTTAATAACAAATGTTAATAACAAACAATTTTAAAAAAACTTGTAATACATTTTTTGTTTGTCTTGATGTAATTAAATTTGTACCCTATTCTAAACGCCTAATTGCAGAAATCCACAGCTATCTTCTTGATTCAAGCTGTTTAGGTACGCGGTAGAAGGTTACTCTTATCGAACCTGTTAACACAGCCGATCACACAGCACGATACAACCATTCTGTGTTTGCGCTGTGCAGCAAGCATTACTTTTCTTTTTGCCAACCAGAGCGCGTGTAACCGCGTCGTGACGTCACGGGCGAAGATCGATATAATATTTCTCTATTCATTGAGAACCTTTAAAGAATAAAATGCACTGTTATAAAATACAATGTTCTGTTTCAGATGAAACAAGCAATCTGCTAATATTATAATGCATTTTAACTTTGTTTACAACCGATTATTATATTTCATGATGCTGCATTCAAGGCAAATAAGTAGTTTTTAGTTTTAAAAACACTGAGCGTGAACAAAACACTACAGACAACTTTCATAAAAGTTAAAAATTGATTCCATCAAAATGAATCATAGTTATGACATAGTTAGAACAGTTATGATATCTTGTGCTATATCCACTGCTCTTCTACCAGCTTTTGTGTTCATCTTTGATTTTACTAGTAACAGACATGATTATTCAGCTTGACAATAATTAAACGAACTGGAACTCGATTAAAGCACACGACATCATTGACACACTCTGTGTTTTCATATGGAAAAAAATATGCCTTCATAAACGGTCCATAATGTGGAGGTTATGAGCGCAGATGACTGAAGGTACACGAACTGACATTAATTCTCTCTCTCTCTCTCTCTCTCCCTCTCTCGCCCTCTCTCTGTACCTCTCTCTCTCTCTCTCTCTCTCTCTCTCTACCTCTCTCTCTCTCTCTCTACCTCTCTCCCTCTCTCTCTCTCTCTCTCTACCTCTCTCGCCCTCTCTCTGTACCTCTCTCTCTCTCTCTCTACCTCTCTCGCCCTCTCTCTCTACCTCTCTCGCCCTCTCTCTCTACCTCTCTCGCCCTCTCTCTCTACCTCTCTCGCCCTCTCTCTCTACCTCTCTCGCCCTCTCTGTACCTCTCTCTCTCTCTCTCTCTACCTCTCTCGCCCTCTCTCTCTACCTCTCTCGCCCTCTCTCTCTACCTCTCTCGCCCTCTCTCTCTCTCTCTACCTCTCTCGCCCTCTCTCTGTACCTCTCTCTCTCTCTCTCTACCTCTCTCGCCCTCTCTGTACCTCTCTCTCTCTCTCTCTCTACCTCTCTCGCCCTCTCTCTACCTCTCTCGCCCTCTCTGTACCTCTCTCTCTCTCTACCTCTCTCGCCCTCTCTCTACCTCTCTCGCCCTCTCTGTACCTCTCTCTCTCTCTACCTCTCTCGCCCTCTCTCTACCTCTCGCTCTCTCTCTCTCTCTCTCTCTCTCTCTACCTCTCTCGCCCTCTCTGTACCTCTCTCTCTCTCTCTCTCTCCCTCTCTCGCCCTCTCTCTACCTCTCTCGCCCTCTCTGTACCTCTCTCTCTCTCTACCTCTCTCGCCCTCTCTGTACCTCTCTCTCTCTCTACCTCTCTCGCCCTCTCTGTACCTCTCTCTCTCTCTCTCTCTACCTCTCTCGCCCTCTCTCTACCTCTCTCTCTATCTCTCTCGCCCTCTCTCTCGCCCTCTCTCTCTCTCTCTCTCTACCTCTCTCTCTCTCTACCTCTCTCACCCTCTCTCTCTCTACCTCTCTCTCTCTCTCTGTCTGAAACACAGTCTTCCAGTCGTGTCACACTCTGTGAACGGGTGCTGGAGCGGGAAGCGTCTCATACAGCAGATGATCTGATCCGACACGAGGAAATCAATAATTCATCTTCAGTGCGATGCCACTTTCAGTTATTGTGTGCATCACCCATTCACTGCTCTTCGGGGCTTTTGTGTTCTTTAAAAGTTTAACTAATTTTAACACACAGACAGACAGACAGACAGACACACACACACACACACACACACACACACACACACACACACACACACACAGACACACACACACACACACGTGCGCACACACACACACACACACACACACACACACACACAGACACACACACACAGACACACATGTCTGGTTCGCTATCTTTGTGGGGACTCTCCATAGGCGTAATGGTTTTTATACTGTACAAACTGTACATTCTGTCCCCTTACACTGCCCCTGTCCCTAAACCTACCCATCACAGGAGACATTCTGCATTTTTACATTTTCAAAAAACATTACTTAGTGTGATTTATACGCTGTTCTCCTCATGGGGACCGCTGGCTGGTCCCCACAATGTAGGTGATTTCAGGTTTTACTATACTTGTGGGGACATTTGGTCCCCACAATGTAATATAAACACGAGCACTCCCTCACACACACACACACACACACACACACACACACACAGACACACACACAGACACACGTGCGCGCACACAC
This sequence comes from Semotilus atromaculatus, assembly GCA_031834385.1. Lineage (NCBI taxonomy): Eukaryota > Metazoa > Chordata > Actinopteri > Cypriniformes > Leuciscidae > Semotilus > Semotilus atromaculatus. The sequence continues at coordinate 1,887,353 of JAULUF010000042.1, forward strand.
ACACACACACCTGATGCTGGCCTCTGCTGGTGCATTAGTGTATTCACACATCAGATGTTCATACATTGGGAATCCAGGGAACAAAAGCTCAACTTTTATACACAGGGCTTTTACAGCAGCAAGAAAAGCGTTTTTTATTTTATTATTAATATTATTTTTAATATTATTGTTTATAAACTGTTAATGTGTGCTTCATTTAAGCTGCTCAAAAAACTTTAAAGATGAATGTATATGTTTACAGGTCTCTAATAATGAACAGATGATAGACTCATCATTCTGACACGGACTTGCTTTCGGCTGATAAATGTGTGAAAACATGCTATTATTATTGATATTTGTGAAGATCAAATTATGAAGATCAAAACAAAACAAAAAAAATTGCAGACTGACTGTTTACAGTTTTTTTTATTCACTTTGGTACTATTTTCACAAGTAAGGTGTACATTTTCAAAACTCTTAGTACAAAAATCCAAACTGATCACACTTGTAACGCAGCTAGTCATTCTTTCAAAACCTGATGTAATGCTTTCAGTCAGTTGCACATGTTTTCAGTCCACATGATCATTGTTTCAAACACAAGATTATTGCAATATGTAATGAGAACATTTGGTTTAATCACCGAAACACAAGAGTATGATCTTCTTTCAGTTTAGTACTTTTAACAATCAGTTCATCCAACAGCAAACAATGCAAGATACATGTTTAAAATCGGCCTTAGAAGTGCGGAAATGAATATGCTACAGTACTATATAAAAGACAGATTACACGGTTTTCACATTAGGCAATACACTTACATTACCCAACATTTACATGATCTATAATTTCCAAAATATCCATCCTATGTGTAATCAAGTGAAGGATTACTGTAATGAAGACATCCTCTACAATCATTTGGGCAAATCAGTTTTTATTTTTCAGATATAATTGTAACATAGGTATACTTTCTTTAATGAAATGTAACTAAATTAGAACAAAACATAACATTTAGTGCACACATTACATTAATTTGGATCAAGCCTGTCTTGAGCATTTGGCCATAGATTCTCGTCCACATCACAATGAATGTTATCATTGTTCATGCACCTTTTGGCGTGACGAATCCATGCTTGACATTGGTCTACACTGATGTCATCACATGCATCATCCATGTCCTGAAGGAGGGTGGCACGCTCAAGGGGTTGGCGATCATAGACCTTCCACCTCCATGCTGAAAACATTCCTCAATAGGGTTGAGGAAAGGGGAGTATGGAGGCAGGTAGAGGGTCATGAATCGGGGATGGGCCTGAAACCATGTTGGAACTACCTCTGCGTGGTGGAACCTCACATTGTCCCACACAATTACATAGGTGACCCCTTCACCTTGACAGGCCGGCTCAATTTCATTGAGAAACTCAATAAGATGTGCAGCATCATAGGAGCCAAGTAATGGCCTACGACACCATCTTCAGAGATCGCTGCGCACATGGAGATGTTTCCTCCACGTTGTCCAGGCACTTGGACAGTGGCCCGTTGGCCGATGATGTTCCGTCCACGGCGACGAGTTTTGGCCAGGTTAAAGCCCGCTTCAGCAACAAAAATGTACTTGTGATGGTTCACATCAGCATCAAGCACCATAACCCTCTAAAAATATATATTTTGGTTAGTTTTTTACAGTGTTGTTCCAATAGACATATGACGTAAGTGATGCATCAAATAGTAACAGTAATACAATATATTGTGCTGTACCTGAACTTGCCTGCTTTATTTCTGACAGCCGTATATCATTTCTGGCCCTCACCATTTCCACCACTGCCCTCTCCGGCCACGGCCACCACTATGGGGCTTTCTGTCAATTCTAAGCATAAAACAGAGTATACTGTCAATACGTAAATCATACTGTACCAATACTGTAACATGTCTAATGAATTTACATGCATTACAATTTACTGTAAATGTAATAGTATACATCCTCCACACTTACCGGTTTTCTTGGCGAAAAGATCGGATGATAGAATTGACAGTTGATCTTTTTAGATTTGGTTCAACTAATCTTGCAGCCTCTGCCATAGTAAGGCCTCGGTTCACCACATGATCAACGATGATGGCCCGGACTTCATTAGAGACAACAGTTCTGTCTCCCTCTCTCTGATGACCAACCCTCTGACGGCCCCCATGCCCACCTCTCTGATGGAGCCCATGCCCACCTCTCTGAAGGAGCCCATGCCCACCTCTCTGACCTCTGCCCATGCCCACCTCTTTGACCTCTCTGACCTAGCCCATGCCCACCTCTCTGACCTCTCTGACCTAGCCCATGCCCACCTCTCTGACCTCTGCCCATGCCCACCTCTCTGACCTAGCCCATGCCCACCTCTCTGACCTCTGCCCATGCCCACCTATCTGACCTCTCTGACCTAGCCCATGCCCACCTCTCTGACCTCTCTGACCTAGCCCATGCCCACCTCTCTGACGGAGCCCATGCCCACCTCTCTGACCTCTCTGACCTAGCCCATGCCCACCTCTCTGATGGAGCCCATGCCCACCTCTCTGACGGCCCCCATGCCCACCTCTCTGACCTCTCTGACCTAGCCCATGCCCACCTCTCTGACCTAGCCCATGCCCACCTCTCTGACGGAGCCCATGCCCACCTCTCTGACCTCTCTGACCTAGCCCATGCCCACCTCTCTGACCTAGCCCATGCCCACCTCTCTGACCTAGCCCATGCCCACCTCTCTGACCTAGCCCATGCCCACCTCTCTGACGGAGCCCATGCCCACCTCTCTGACCTCTCTGACCATGCCCACCTCTCTGACCTAGCCCACCTCTCTGACCTCTCTGACCTAGCCCATGCCCACCTCTCTGACCTAGCCCATGCCCACCTCTCTGACCTAGCCCATGCCCACCTCTCTGACCTAGCCCATGCCCACCTCTCTGACGGAGCCCATGCCCACCTCTCTGACCTCTCTGACCTAGCCCATGCCCACCTCTCTGACCTAGCCCATGCCCACCTCTCTGACCTAGCCCATGCCCACCTCTCTGACGGAGCCCATGCCCACCTCTCTGACGGAGCCCATGCCCACCTCTCTGACGGAGCCCATGCCCACCTCTCTGACCTCTCTGACCTAGCCCATGCCCACCTCTCTGACGGAGCCCATGCCCACCTCTCTGACGGAGCCCATGCCCACCTCTCTGACGGAGCCCATGCCCACCTCTCTGACGGAGCCCATGCCCACCTCTCTGACCTAGCCCATGCCCACCTCTCTGACCTCTCTGACCTAGCCCATGCCCACCTCTCTGACGGAGCCCATGCCCACCTCTCTGACGGATCCCATGCCCACCTCTCTGACGGAGCCCATGCCCACCTCTCTGACGGAGCCCATGCCCACCTCTCTGAAGGAGCCCATGCCCACCTCTCTGACGGAGCCCATGCCCACCTCTCTGACGGAGCCCATGCCCACCTCTCTGACGGAGCCCATGCCCACCTCTCTGACGGAGCCCATGCCCACCTCTCTGACCTCTCTGACCTAGCCCATGCCCACCTCTCTGACCTCTCTGACCTAGCCCATGCCCACCTCTCTGACGGAGCCCATGCCCACCTCTCTGACGGAGCCCATGCCCACCTCTCTGACGGAGCCCATGCCCACCTCTCTGACGGAGCCCATGCCCACCTCTCTGACGGAGCCCATGCCCACCTCTCTGACGGAGCCCATGCCCACCTCTCTGATGGAGCCCATGCCCACCTCTCTGACGGAGCCCATGCCCACCTCTCTGACCTAGCCCATGCCCACCTCTCTGACCTCTCTGACCTAGCCCATGCCCACCTCTCTGACGGAGCCCATGCCCACCTCTCTGACGGAGCCCATGCCCACCTCTCTGACGGAGCCCATGCCCACCTCTCTGACGGAGCCCATGCCCACCTCTCTGATGGAGCCCATGCCCACCTCTCTGACGGAGCCCATGCCCACCTCTCTGACCTAGCCCATGCCCACCTCTCTGACCTAGCCCATGCCCACCTCTCTGACCTAGCCCATGCCCACCTCTCTGACGGAGCCCATGCCCACCTCTCTGACCTCTCTGACCATGCCCACCTCTCTGACCTAGCCCACCTCTCTGACCTCTCTGACCTAGCCCATGCCCACCTCTCTGACCTAGCCCATGCCCACCTCTCTGACCTAGCCCATGCCCACCTCTCTGACGGAGCCCATGCCCACCTCTCTGACCTCTCTGACCTAGCCCATGCCCACCTCTCTGACCTAGCCCATGCCCACCTCTCTGACGGAGCCCATGCCCACCTCTCTGACGGAGCCCATGCCCACCTCTCTGACGGAGCCCATGCCCACCTCTCTGACGGAGCCCATGCCCACCTCTCTGACCTCTCTGACCTAGCCCATGCCCACCTCTCTGACGGAGCCCATGCCCACCTCTCTGACGGAGCCCATGCCCACCTCTCTGACGGAGGCCATGCCCACCTCTCTGACGGAGCCCATGCCCACCTCTCTGACCTAGCCCATGCCCACCTCTCTGACCTCTCTGACCTAGCCCATGCCCACCTCTCTGACGGAGCCCATGCCCACCTCTCTGACGGAGCCCATGCCCACCTCTCTGACGGAGCCCATGCCCACCTCTCTGACGGAGCCCATGCCCACCTCTCTGACGGAGCCCATGCCCACCTCTCTGAAGGAGCCCATGCCCACCTCTCTGACGGAGCCCATGCCCACCTCTCTGACGGAGCCCATGCCCACCTCTCTGACGGAGCCCATGCCCACCTCTCTGACGGAGCCCATGCCCACCTCTCTGACGGAGCCCATGCCCACCTCTCTGACCTCTCTGACCTAGCCCATGCCCACCTCTCTGACCTCTCTGACCTAGCCCATGCCCACCTCTCTGACGGAGCCCATGCCCACCTCTCTGACGGAGCCCATGCCCACCTCTCTGAAGGAGCCCATGCCCACCTCTCTGACGGAGCCCATGCCCACCTCTCTGACGGAGCCCATGCCCACCTCTCTGACGGAGCCCATGCCCACCTCTCTGAAGGAGCCCATGCCCACCTCTCTGACGGAGCCCATGCCCACCTCTCTGACGGAGCCCATGCCCACCTCTCTGACGGAGCCCATGCCCACCTCTCTGACGGAGCCCATGCCCACCTCTCTGAAGGAGCCCATGCCCACCTCTCTGACGGAGCCCATGCCCACCTCTCTGACGGAGCCCATGCCCACCTCTCTGACGGAGCCCATGCCCACCTCTCTGACCTAGCCCATGCCCACCTCTCTGACGGAGCCCATGCCCACCTCTCTGACGGAGCCCATGCCCACCTCTCTGACGGAGCCCATGCCCACCTCTCTGAAGGAGCCCATGCCCACCTCTCTGACGGAGCCCATGCCCACCTCTCTGACGGAGCCCATGCCCACCTCTCTGACGGAGCTCATGCCCACCTCTCTGACGGAGCCCATGCCCACCTCTCTGACAGAGCCCATGCCCACCTCTCTGACAGAGCCCATGCCCACCTCTCTGACGGAGCCCATGCCCACCTCTCTGATGGAGCCCATGCCCACCTCTCTGACGGAGCCCATGCCCACCTCTCTGACGGAGCCCATGCCCACCTCTCTGACAGAGCCCATGCCCACCTCTCTGACAGAGCCCATGCCCACCTCTCTGACGGAGCCCATGCCCACCTCTCTGATGGAGCCCATGCCCACCTCTCTGACAGAGCCCATGCCCACCTCTCTGACAGAGCCCATGCCCACCTCTCTGACAGAGCCCATGCCCACCTCTCTGACGGAGCCCATGCCCACCTCTCTGACAGAGCCCATGCCCACCTCTCTGACAGAGCCCATGCCCACCTCTCTGACGGAGCCCATGCCCACCTCTCTGACAGAGCCCATGCCCACCTCTCTGACGGAGCCCATGCCCACCTCTCTGACGGAGCCCATGCCCACCTCTCTGACGGAGCCCATGCCCACCTCTCTGACGGAGCCCATGCCCACCTCTCTGACTGAGCCCATGCCCACCTCTCTGACAGAGCCCATGCCCACCTCTCTGACGGAGCCCATGCCCACCTCTCTGACAGAGCCCATGCCCACCTCTCTGACGGAGCCCATGCCCACCTCTCTGATGGAGCCCATGCCCACCTCTCTGACAGAGCCCATGCCCACCTCTCTGACGGAGCCCATGCCCACCTCTCTGACGGAGCCCATGCCCACCTCTCTGACAGAGCCCATGCCCACCTCTCTGACAGAGCCCATGCCCACCTCTCTGACGGAGCCCATGCCCACCTCTCTGACGGAGCCCATGCCCACCTCTCTGAAGGAGCCCATGCCCACGAGCTCTTCCTATTCCTTGCTGTCTATCCTGCTCCATGTTGAAAGAAATTGCTAGTGTTTACACCCCCAGTTTTATAGTGGCCAATTGTGGTTACCACTATGTGAAATCAATTAGCAATAACGAGTATTCTTGAAGTGTGGCTACACATAATTTAAATGTTTATACAAACACACATTTTATTTCTGTAGTTCTCAAAATCCATATACTGTATATTGCTGAAATAAAAATCTATATGTTTACCAAACGGTTCAGTGATTAACCATTAAGATCAGTTGGATTAAGTGTTGGTCAAATGTATTTACGCAAATCAGATGAGAAGCATATCAAAAGTATTGTGAGCATTGCATTATGAAAGACAATTACTTCATATGAAAGGTATTTCTTTGATGACACACTGATTAGGTGTGGTGAAAAAGTGAATGTGTAATTTTGTGCGTTGTACTTAGTCAATTGAACATGTGATTACAAATTTGAAAAAACAGACTTTTTGATGATCTGCTTTGAGTTTTGTACTAACAGTTGTGAGATTTTACCACATACTTGTGATAATAGTACCAAAGCGAATAAAAAAAACTGTAAATGAGTTTCCTTCATTTTGAACAAATGCCTCTAAACAAACTAGTTATACAGTATTATATGTGCTGTCAAATAAAACAAATATAGAACTGAACAAACATCAAACATTACAGATTAAATTACTTCATTAGGCTTTATCTGTTTAAAAAATACTAAAAACTCAACTTTAATTTTAATTAAAAAGATATATATTTATGTATTAAACCTCTGAGGGCAAGAACATAACAATAGATGACTTTCTTTAGATGATCCTACTTTCATCTTCATGTGAGTTTAGAGAGTTAAACGTATGGATGGCTGTCAAGATGAAATTCTAAATGATAACATACATCGAAATTATGACACAAAAAGAATAAATTATGAATTCATAATTATGAGAATTTTTTTTTTTTAAATTATAACATAGCCTAATTTCAGTCTTATCTCATTTCAAATGTATCTTCTCATAATTAGTCATAATTATGATTTAGTGTGTCATAATTTCTACTTTTTGTGCCATAATGACTTTTTACATGGCGGAAATTGGCTTCCATAAAAGCGATACATTAAAAAACACAGTTTTTATCATTTAACATAGAGTATCAAAACACTATCGAGCTTGAATATTGAATAACAATGAGCCTCACGTTCCCCGAATTCACGAGATGTCGAGGAAAACGTTCCACTGTAAGATAAATTAATTCGATATTAAGTAATTTGGTTGTAAAACATAAAGTGTTGCACATGTGTAAAATGGTGTAAAATGGTGCACATGGTGCACCTGGTGCAAAAATGGTGCACATGGTGTAAAATGAGCAGGCTATGTGCGGCTACCAGGCTAACATTACTGAATACATAACTGAATGTCTTCTTGGGATAATACTGAACAGACATAACAAGTTTATTTTAAAATGCAAAGTATTAAAAACTCTGTAAACACTTACATTTTTACAACACTATAAGGGACTCCTATTGCGTAAACAAAAGTTTTCCCACACTTGTAGTCTTCACGCCTGCTTGAACACTTTTGGGCCGAATACAGTAAATACATCATGCAAGTAGACAGTGTTCAAGTGTGTGTGTTTGAACAGGCCCATCACAGACATCATCATTCATATATAGTAGGACTACGTAGGCCTACTTACTTACTAATAACTTGTTCAAAATAAGCGCATGCTCGCGTCATTCATTTCGAAGTTCTACGAAGTGTTACGAGAGAAAGACAACAAATATTAGCATAGACATGGCGAAAGTCGAATAAAATGCTGATGTGCAGACGTGTCTATAGAGACCCGCAGGTGGCGCTGTACACTGGAGAATCTGTGGAACAGCGCCATTTAATATGAATGATCAAGCACACAGTAAACTGCCCTATTTGAAAGGAATGTAAGTGCAACGTTTGCATCGCATTCAGTTTATTATTGACTGGTTATATCCAGAGGCACCAACACTAACAGAACCATAAAGTGTTATGAAGTGTAATATTAAGTGCTGCTTCTAGGGATATTTACACAGTAGGAGCCAAAACACTCTTTCAAGAACTCATGATCATTTGAAATGTCCACGTTTTGAATCTTTTTGCTTTGGTTTTTTAGTTTTTGGGTACCAGCAGCATTGTTTGTACAGAGACTTGTTCACTGAAAGTTTATAAAAAAACATTGTTTATTTCCATTAGGATGAGCATCCAAAAAAAGCCCTTCAGATTTGTCAATAAATCATAGTAAATTGAGAATTCTGTTGTTTTGTTATTTTGAATATTTTATATAAAACACAACGAAGAATCGACATTTAAAAACAAAATCTGACCTATAGAAGGTGTAAAACAATGTGTTGAGCACTACTGCCCTCAACATGAGCCCTGCAAAGTCTACTTTCCTGAAGTTAAATAAGCTAAAAGGCTATATGTAAGAGTTTTCATATATTATTCGATTTTTTTATTGCCAATGTGTAAACAGCTTGTAACTAAACTTAAAAAACGAGATCTTCCTTGACGTGTCGTCTATGAAAGCCTGATTTTTATGTGACAGAATCAGCACGTTTCCCGAGATGCTCTCTTCCGTTCAATGACACATGAAACAAATGTTTAATTTTTTGTGTTCATGATAATGCCATTCTGTAATGTAATGTGTGTCATGCATTCAAATATAGGTAGTCTCACAGTCAGATAAGTTGTACTGTAGTCTTAATAATTTACTTAATAATCAAACTATCATGTGTAATTTAATTTGCATTACCTCATCAGTCGACATGAGACCTAATGCAAACATATCCACCACATCATCACTATGATCAGATACTTTCTGAACTTCTGTATCGGTGCCTTGAATCACGTTGTTAGTAGGCTACATCACGTGTGCACGAGCACGAGCGTCAGTTACAGCTGCAGTTCCGCTAACGGCCACAGGTGTCGCTAATAACGAAGCTTTCTGAGTTCTACATAGAGCCTCTTACATTCAGTCATGTGGTGTTATGCTATAATAATAATTTAGTATGTAGCTAATTTAAACATTCATTGATGCCCATTGTGGACTGTACTGCATACTTTAACTAAATACCCTAGTGGCTTGAGTCACATGTTAAGTGCAATAACAATCCAATAGGCTACAGTGAGAACTTTACAACACAATTATTTAAAAAAACAATGTACAACACATGAGGAAAAAGTTCCAATTCTCAGTTTCAGACATTATTAGTTTGATTTCATTATTAATTTCAGACTCAGTTTGCATCATTATTACACAAAGTCGTCATTAGTCCTCGTGTGATGGACGTGTGTGTGTCCGGCCCAGACGGGCTCCTGCAGGAGCGGCCTGCAGAGGTGTGTGTGTCCCGCACCGGTGTGTGTGTCCGGTCCAGACGGGCTCCTGCAGAGGTGTGTGTGTCCCGCACCGGTGTGTGTGTTAATCAGACGCTCAGCGGAGATCTGAGACGGATGGGTGGTCTGAGGACAGGGCTTCCCTTCATGAGGACACCTGTCAAAAATACACACACTCAGAGCTTAAGTGTGTTACTGTAATTCATGTGCATAAATGAGACGTATGGATAAATGCATGACTTTTGATGATGTTTCTTGTGAATATACACTACCAGTCAAAAGTTTTGGATCTGTATTTTAATGTTTTCAAAATAAGTCTCTTCTAATCACCAAGGCTGTATTTATTTGATTAAAAATACACAAAAAACAGTAATATTGTGAAATATTATTATAATGTAAATCAGCTGTTTTCTATGTGAATATATAGTAAAGTGTAATTTATTCCTGTGATCAAAGCTGAATGTTCAGCATCATTACTCCAGTCTTCAGTGTCACATGATCCTTCAGAAATCTGGATTCACATTATAATAATATTCAACAATATTACAGTTTTTTTGTGTTTTTTAAAATCAAATAAATACAGCCTTGGTGAGCAGACGTATCCAAAACCTTTGGCTGGTAGTGTATGAGTTTGTTTGTGTGTGTAAGTGTGTGTGTGTGAGTGTGTGTGTGTGCGTGTGTGTGTGTGTGTGTGTGTGTGTACCTGCAGGGACTGTAGATCGGGTTGTCTGTGGTTATGGATGTTGCGGTGAGCTGTGTGTAGTTGTTGTTGTTGCTGTTGTTGTTGTTTGTGGGTTTCTGGTTGTGTTGTGCCACCTCTGATGCCCCATTTTTTCTTGCCCTGCACATTCACACAAGACACACACATTACTTCATCAGCGTCACACACTTCCTCTCTCCTCGTCATCGCTGCTCGAGTGTTTCTGAAGCCTCAGTCGTGCTGTGCTTTCGGTTCGCTGACAACACTTGAGGGCAGAAGCCTTAAGTAAACTTTATTACTTTAAAGTCCCACTGAATTTCTTTTATATGCGATGATGTAATTTCCACTGACACAGGAAGCTAGGGCGGGACTTATTGAATGGCTCCTCCCCCTTTTCAAATAGCCAATAGCGTTTGGTTTCCCTCTCAGACTGACAGCACATGGAAGCGAATCCGAGCGCTGATGAAACGTTGGATTTAATAGTAGAGATGTGAATAAATTCTAGTAATTTCATTCTTAATCAACGTACAGTTAGAAAACGGAATAAAACTCAAGCGTTTCAGCAACAGAACACACACTCCAGCCCATAATGCTCTGTGTCAACGGTCGCTTTGGCCAGGTGGTGTTTTTAGCAGAGGGGGCGGAGCTTCAGATTCTAGAGAGCATGTGATTGGACAGAAGATGTGATGAGAAGCTGAAGTGATGTCATAGAAATCCCTGATCCATTTCAGCGGAAGTGAGAGACTGTACGTTTTGAATGCTTATATCTCCTAAATGCCAATTTTGTCATTGGTTTGGAAGCTTATTAACCTTAAAGCTAACATATTCATACTAAAAGCTAAAAAAAACTTACATTTTGATTTCAGGGGGCCTTTAATATTATATTATCTGCAAATGTTTTTTTTTTATACTCTTAAGATTTGAAGTACACTACCACAAGTGCACATTCAGCACAACTGAGCACACTTCTTTTCCACAAGGGAATAAAGACGTGATGGTTTATAACAACATGAGATTGTTCCGGTTCTCTCACCTCTCCGTCCTTCGTCTCTCCTCTCGTTTCACGCATTTCATCAGACAGGAGGTGATGAAGATGATGCTCATCAGGAGGATGAGGGTGGCGCTGATGAAGGACACGAGGACAGCCAAACGAAAGCTCTCGTCCTCCAACCGAGAGAAAGCTGGACAAACACAGTGAGAAACAGATGCAGCACACGATTCATTAGCAATTAATTTCTATTGCAATTTAAAAAATATTAAGATGTGCACATCCCACACACCAATTGGGCTCAGGTGCAAAATGCCCGTTTCGTCAAGTGTCCTCTCAAAGGCTGCGTTTACACTTGGCATTAACATGCGATCACTGTGATCCGATCAAGCAGATCGGATCATTAGCCAATCAGGACACAGTGCGTTTACATTTGTTCATATTAAGTAGCCTCTGTATCTGGATAACCAATCGGATTTCTGTTTTTGCATAATATTTCAATTAGGTCAGTAGCCAAATTAAGAGTAAAGATGATACAAATTAAGCAATGTCCCAATGTACTTTGCTATGCAATCTCCAGTCTTATATCAAATTACGTTTTTTGAATGAAGGAATATTTCAGAGCTGATCATACAAAAATATCAGGGTTGATCATGTTAAACAAAGTCACATCATCGATCATTGCGGGGTTTAAGGTTATCGTGTGCAATGGCTATATTAACAGAAATGGGAGATTATAAACATGCTGAAACAACAAAAACATTCAACATTTAAAACATTACAAAAAAAAGTGTATTCCCATTATTCCTCTGGCAAAGCAGCGCACGCTCTTCATTAAGATCTCATGACTCACAGCTGTGATTGTACAGGCGATCGCCTCGTTCAGATAATGTTGCACAATTAAAATTACACACACAGTGTTTTAAATATTGACATTTATTTGTAAGGTTCAAATGTGTTTAATTTATTGTCTAAACTGCGTCTGGTCGTTATTTTCTGACAGTACGTGGGGATCTGGGCGGGGGTTTAAATGACGTGCACCTGTGAATGCAGACACGATGGCTGGATTGCGTTTACATTACACTGAGATCCGATCACAATGCGTCCTCGACTACCTCTGAACCAGGACACGCAGATCGGATAACATTCCGATCAGAAACGCGTTTACACTTGTCTTTTCAATGTCTATGTGGACAACATCCAGATACAGGTCGCATGTTAATGCCAAGTGTAAACGCAGCCAAAGTCGTAAATGAAGGTAAAGTAGGATAGGATGTGTCTGATGTGCGTCGGCTCTTAAAGTGACAGAAGCCTAATAAACCTGCTACTGTCTGTCAATAAAGATGATCAGGAACAAAAGACAGAGAGAAAATCACTCACTGATCTTGACTGAGTAACTTTTGTAGCTTTAATAAGGATTAAACTATATTTAAAATATAATTTATGTATATATTGAAGGGTACATTTGTAAATGAATGTGACATTTACTACAATGAGTTTAAGTGAAGATTGTTTTAATTTTACTTAAATTAAAAGTTGTGTTTTTTAAAGCCGAAAAAACGTAAAAACGTATAGCTTTCAATTATCCTGTAATGCTGAATGGCTATAATTGAGAAATAAATCATAATACTATTGGCTGAACTGGCAGTGGGCGGAGTCACACAGACCAAAACATAAACACACATTCCAATCAAGCCCTGAAAAGTGAAGCCAAAACGTCTCGATCGCCCACCAGTGACTGGTCCTAGGTCATAAACCCGCCTCTCCGTGTTATTCAATGGGACGTGAGACCAACTAAACAATTAGATTACACTTCAAATATCTTTTTTCCAAAGATCCCGAGTCTGGTCCCGAGATCGCTACTGCGCGGGTCTGGTCCCGAGATCTCTACTGCGCGGGTCTGGTCCCGAGATCTCTACTGCGCGGGTCTGGTCCCGAGATCGCTACTGCGCGGGTCTGGTCCCGAGATCGCTACTGCGCGGGTCTGGTCCCGAGATCGCTACTGCGCGGGTCTGGTCCCGAGATCGCTACTGCGCGGGTCTGGTCCCGAGATCTCTACTGCGCGGGTCTGGTCCCGAGATCGCCACTGCGCGGGTCTGGTCCCGAGATCTCTACTGCGCGGGTCTGGTCCCGAGATCGCTACTGCGCGGGTCTGGTCCCGAGAACTCTACTGCGCGGGTCTGGTCCCGAGATCGCTACTGCGCGGGTCTGGTCCCGAGATCGCTACTGCGCGGGTCTGGTCCCGAGATCTCTACTGCGCGGGTCTGATCGCCACTGCGCGGGTCTGGTCCCGAGATCGCTACTGCGCAGGTCTGGTCCCGAGATCGCTACTGCGCGGGTCTGATCGCTACTGCTCGGGTCTGGTCCCGAGATCGCTACTGCGCGGGTCTGGTCCCGAGATCGCTACTGCGCAGGTCTGGTCCCGAGATCGCTACTGCGCGGGTCTGATCGCTACTGCTCGGGTCTGGTCCCGAGATCTCTACTGCGCGGGTCTGGTCCCGAGGTCGCTACTGCGCAGGTCTGGTCCCGAGATCGCTACTGCGCGGGTCTGGTCCCGAGATCGCTACTGCGCGGGTCTGGTCCTGAGATCGCTACTGCGCGGGTCTGGTCCCGAGATCGCTACTGCGCGGGTCTGGTCCCGAGATCGCTACTGCGCGGGTCTGGTCCTGAGATCGCTACTGCGCGGGTCTGGTCCCGAGATCGCTACTGCGCGGGTCTGGTCCTGAGATCGCTACTGCGCGGGTCTGGTCCCGAGATCGCTACTGCGCGGGTCTTTTGGGATAATCCGTACTCACAATCCAATCCAGGCAAAGGTTCAAAATCCAAAGGGTCAATCCAAAACATAAACACAAACGAGAATCAGGCAGAGACACAGCACAGAAGTGTGAGGACATTAAACAACGACTCTGTAACAAATACTAAAACATGGAGGGTATTTATAGACAGAGACTAAACATCATGATGGGGAACAGCTGAGTGCAATAACCAGTGATGAGTGCAGACAAGGATTGTGGGGAATGCAGTTCTTAATGTGAAAGACACCGTGGGAATAAGGACCTCTAGTGGACACCAGGGAAACACTAACCAGACACTGTGACAGAGACGAGTATGTGAACACGTTTCCTAAATATCTGCAAACATATGGTATTTTTAATGCTTTAGTACAGTCAAAAACGTACATACGGCACCTTTAATGTTAGTTGCGATTAATTACAGAAAAATGCTTGATTAGTTAGTTATTTAATCGACTGACAGCTCTAGGACGAGTTTTATTTTATTCTTACGTTTGCACTGGAGTGTCCCGCCGCTCCAGTGCGTGCCGTTCCTGCTCCACAAACAGGACAGCTGAGCGCTGCTGACCGCACGGTGTGTGTTCGGGCACTGCAGACTCATCACACTGCCCACGCTGGTGCCGTTGCCCGAGACCAGCTTCAGGGTCCCGATGACCGGAGCCTGCAGCGGAGAACACTGACCTGGACACAGCAAACCAAGACCAACCTCGTTCAGCTATTCAGCCTAACAGTGCTAGATCACATAGATTTAAATTATCAGAAAATATAAGTATTGAGTATGAATTGTACTTTAGTACATCGTTTTCAGATACAAATGCCTAGAAAGCGTTTTTGGACCAAATAATAACAGGGTGGACAAAATAATAAGAGAGTGGACAAAATAATAAGAGAGTGGACAAAATAATAACAGGGTGACCAAAATAATAAGAGAGTGGACAAAGAAATGTGAGAGTGGACAAAATAATAACAGGGTGGACAAAATAATAACAGCTTCAGGGAGAATGACTGGAGACAGCAGCGAAGAACACTGACCTGTGCACAGCAAACCAAACACACTTCACAAGACCAACCTCGTTCATCAGACTACCTCATTCAAATCACATGGACTCATCTATGGTCATTCCTGGTATTCATTGCTTTTGGGCAATCATAAAATGTAGAAAATCAAACGGCGTAGTCATGATAGGGTGATGTAAACCATTAAAAATGGAAGATCTAAAATGTCCACCCTGTTAGGGACAAATGAACAAGTTTCAAATACGTGTTTTTTTTTTTAAATGTATGTGCACTGTGTACATTACTCATGTGCTTTTGTCCTTGTAAAAGCATATCAGTTAATAAATTATCAGAAAATATAAATATTAAAAATATATTATAAATATACACTCCGGTGGACAAAATAACATGGTGGACAAGTGGTATAAAGAATGGATGGATGATTTCATATCTCTCACACACAACCAGTTACATTATTACTGTAGTATGAACTGAATTTAGATGGGAAACAATATGTATAACATTGGCAAAAAGCTTTAAAGGGGTCATGACATGAGAAACCAAATTTGCCTTGATCTTTTGGTATATAAGAGATCTATGTACTGTTAAAACTTCCTGCAAGTTTCATAGCTTAAGACGTCCTCCTCATTATAAACGAAGCATTTATTTAATCAAGCTCTAAATACAACTCGTTCTAGATCCTTTGAACTTAGTGACGTCACGGTACGAAGTGACGTACCAGTCGTTTGCATATGACCGCCTCCAGCGCAGGACAACTACGCCTCATTTCGCATCATCGCATCGTTGTTGTGCAGTGAGTGGGTCTGTTTACAAGATGACTGCGATGCCACACAGATGTGCTGTTCCTGCTGTGGACAAACAACATGTTTGAATACGCTGATGAACGATTCAGACGTCAGGGAAAGCAGTTGGATGCAGTTTATTTGCAGCATATGCAGTCCGCCAAAGCTTTATTTGATCGGTGAGTGATCAGATGAGTGTGACAGGGCGCATGTTACTGATGAACGAGCAGAGAGAGAGAGCCCCGGCCGCGCGCCCGCCTTCAAACTCTCTCTCTCTCTCTCTCTCTCTCTCTCTCTCTCTCTCTCTCTCTCTCTCTCTCTCTCCCACTCTCTCTCTCTCCCTCGCGCATATGAATCAAAATCAATTGAGAATTGACACGATGGTAAAAGATCGGAAGACCGAAGTTTCACGTGGTGGAGCATTGTGTAGTCTACATGTGATTCAAAATGATTAACGTTAATAATTTATGCATAAGAAGCACTGACGTTAGCCAATCATAACAGTATAGGCGTTAACACTGAACTCTTAAAGGGGAAACACCTCCAAAACAGACTGTTTGAATCAGAGGTGAGAAACAGGGTGGGAAAAGGTCATAAATCACTACATTTTTAAAGTTTTTTTGTACAAAAAACTATAGTAATACTATAATTGCACCTAAGGGAACATAATAAACCATGTCATGACCCCTTTAAATGCACTACTTCTGCAACTTAAACCGTGTAGGACTTTCACAATCACTGTTCACTCTCAGTGTCCTCTCGGTTAGCTCTTCTGATCTAGAGTGAAAACAGAAGGATCATCTAATAAAGACTTGCATGGTCGTCATTTTAATAATATGATTATTCTACTAACTTTGTTTCCCATTACAGGGTGGACATATTAAGGTTGACCACATCAAATATGAAAGATAAAATTGGTAAAAATAGACCATTAAAATAATCAAGGATCTCACTCACTTTCCAAAGTTGTTTTCCCTCCAAAGAAGTTATGGCAGCTTTATGACATGATGTCATTTCATTTTCCAACTTTTATTTAAAGGAAAAGTAGTCAAAAATAACAGGGTGGACAATAAATTGAGGGACAAGCTAAAAACCTTGATTATAATTGTTAAAATAAATGTAATAATTAAAAAAGAATATAGAGAGAGAATCTTTACTGATATACCCAGCAATGGACAAAATATGACCTATAGTAAGTGTTGGGAGACACAGATACACAGGAACATGCTGATATATGGTGGATCAAAATCCTGTCAAATTATTTGTTTAATAAACTTCAATATGCCTAGAATACAAATGGTGTTATTTATGACTAAGACTGATATTGTTCAACATTTTAAGGCTGTACGATCATGATCTTTCCTGGACACAGAATCTCATGACTCTCATATTTCTCTGCACCCTACAGTGTTTTCATGTACAGGATTCATCTACACGGATGTATTGTTGTGTTGTACAGTGTTTTCATGTACATGATTCATCTACACGAATGTATTGTTGTGTTGTACAGTGTTTTCATGTACATGATTCATCTACACGGATGTATTGTTGTGTTGTACAGTGTTTTTGCTCTAGAGAAGTGAAACTGAGGGTGTGTCTGTTATATTTCACACACACACACACACACACACACACACACACACACACACACACACACGTTGGTGCGACAGCATTATGAGGACTCGCCATAGGCGTAATGGTTTTTATACTGTACAAACTATATATTCTATCCCCTTACACACACACACACACACTGCCCCTGTCCCTAAACCTACCCATCACAGGAGACATGCTGCATTTTTAATTTTTTAATAAAACATTGTTTTTTATGTTTTTTTAAGCCATTTGATTTATGAGGACTTTTGAAGTGTCCTCATAAACCACCCATAAGTTGTAATACCAGTGTAATACACATGTCATTATACAAATTTGTGTCCTCATAAATCACAAACAAACCCACACACACACACACACACACACACACAATCAAACTGTAAATCGGTGTCAAACTAATAACATGAACTGCATACGGTTTTAGGTTTAAATGTATTGTGGAGACCGCTACCTCACAGTGTTACTGCAGGGGATATTTCTCAGGAGAGGGGTATTACACAAACATTAGGCCTATAAAGAGCCTATCTGGGGTTTACAGGACTGAAAACGAGGCTGAGGGACAGAATATGTTCAATAGTTTAATCACATGATTGTTCAGCAGATGAAATATAAAAAAAATTAAGTTTTGAAAGTTGTGAGTTTTGAAAATTACACACAGTAAATACTGTAGACTATCCCTCACAGCTTTTAAAATTTAAATTAAATTAGCATTTTAATTAGCATAAAATTCAATATGGCATCTGCTCTGACAAGGTCTATTATTGGCATATGATCAAAAAATAACCAGGAAATTAAATAAAACACAAAAAATTTTATCAGCAATGAAATCAAGCATGACAGACAACAGTTTTAAAGAACCAAATTAAAAAGTTAGTCAGTTTCTGCCTCATCATGTCACATGACCAGCTCTGTACTGATGGAGGGTTAGGCCAGGGCTGGGCGTATCGGGACTGTCCCGGTGGGACGACGAGCTATTTGGGCCGATACATCTCAAACTAAAAAACAATGATCTGAACGGCCCATAAAACTCGTACATCAGCGGCCCATTCGTTAAGTTTGGCTTAATAGAGAGCCTAAGCCCCACCCCTTCCGGTGGACCATCATGGGTCCTTTTTTCGGAAAAATATGATATGGTAGTCAATGGCGAGAGACAACAAATATTTTAATCCGTTTGAATTGTGCCCTGAATTACACATATGATGTTTGTCAATTTAAAAGATACAGTTTAAAGTCAAGAAAGTCACAGTTTGATGTAAAACTGTTGAGGTATAAGACTGTGAAAATACGTAATTACAAATACTACAAACTACAAACGCAAAAGGTGCGCATGTGACGTCATATCTTTTCTCTCAAT
Source organism: Semotilus atromaculatus (assembly GCA_031834385.1). Lineage (NCBI taxonomy): Eukaryota > Metazoa > Chordata > Actinopteri > Cypriniformes > Leuciscidae > Semotilus > Semotilus atromaculatus. The sequence continues at coordinate 1,906,267 of JAULUF010000042.1, forward strand.
GAATAAAGCTAACTTTACTGAAGCTAACGTTACTGAAGCTAACGTTACTGAAGCTAACTTTACTGAAGCTAACGTTACTGAAGCTAACGTTACTGAAGCTAACTTTACTGAAGCTAACTTTACTGAAGCTAACTTTACTGAAGCTAACGTTACTGAAGCTAACGTTACTGAAGCTAACTTTACTGAAGCTAACGTTACTGAAGCTAACGTTACTGAAGCTAACTTTACTGAAGCTAACTTTACTGAAGCTAACGTTACTGAAGCTAACTTTACTGAAGCCAGAGCATATGAGCGGAGTGGAGCGGTGAGAATATCCGCTCCTCGCTCACGGACCTGTTCACCCCTCCGCTCCCCCGCTCAAAGCCACATCAGGCCGCTCCGCTCATTATCGCTCAGCGCTCAACGCAGTTTGCTTCGCGCTCCACTCAAATCTCCCCCCGCTCGCTTCAAAAAAGGTAAAAAATCTGCATGTATTTCACTTTTAGCTTAGACCACAGCCTTACCTCCCAAAGAACTAAAGAGCAACAACAACATTTTCCAAATATAAATGTTTTATTTCAAATAAAAAATTAGGCCTAGCCTAAAGAAGGAATAAATAGCCTACAAAAAAGTCCTGTAAACTTAAACGAATAAATAATCTCCTAATAATATAATAAAAATTATATAAACAAAAATATAGATAGAAGTTTTAAAAGTAAATCAACTATTAGGCCAGAATTTTGATAACTGAACTTTCGCGCAACATAATTTATATTGGCTTAGGCCTATATCCATTGTAGCTACACAGATCCTGAGGTAAAATTAAACGAATAAATGGGCCTAATAATATAAATAAAAATTATATAAACAAAAATATTAAAAAAAATATATAGATAAACGTTTTAAAGTATACCCTAAATTAACTATTAGGCCAACATTTTGATAACTGAAATGTTGCAGCGCGCATTAAAATGTAAATAGGCTTATATCAATTGTACAAAACAACTGCTGTAAAATGAAACGAATCAATGCCTAATTATATAAATAAAAATATACAGGCTATAGACCTACAACAAAGTTTTAAAAGTAAATTAACTATTAGGCCAAAATTCTTATAACTGAACTTTTGCGCAGAGTGCACGTGGATTACAATTTAAATTGGCTTATGTTGTCAAACTAAAAAACTAAAAAACTAAATAAAAAAAATGAATTGCTTTCCTTATCTACAGTTCTTTTGAGTTCACCTTCTAGAACACAAGTTTGGACAATGTCAGTCTGAGGCTTCAGGTGGTTTCTTTACAGCAGGCCAGCAGCGGAGAAAACCCTCTCTGCGCTCGCAGACCCACTTGGGCGCTGAACACAATGCGAGCTACTTTACCCAGGCGGGGGAAAAGACTTAGTTAGTTTTATATTAATAGTTTTGACTGAAAATAATCTACTGTGTATGATGGATTCTGGGTCAGGCTTGACTGAGCATGCTTCAGACACGAGGTGTGAGCGCTGAGCGAAATTGGAGCGGGAAATAGAGCGACGCTCCATCCTTTTAAAAATGCCGCTCTGCGCTCTGTCCAAGATACGCCCGCTCGCGCTCCACTCCGCTCACATGCTCTGACTGAAGCTAACGTTACTGAAGCTAACGTTACTGAAGCTAACTTTACTGAAGCTAACTTTACTGAAGCTAACTTTACTGAAGCTAACGTTACTGAAGCTAACTTTACTGAAGCTAACGTTACTGAAGCTAACGTTACTGAAGCTAACTTTACTGAAGCTAACGTTACTGAAGCTAACGTTACTGAAGCTAACTTTACTGAAGCTAACGTTACTGAAGCTAACGTTACCAGGGTTGCCAACTTTTGAGTTTTGCTTGGAGTGAGATTTGTTGGCGGGGGGGGGGGGATGATGATGAAAAAAAAAGTTGTACTGTATCACGTGCCGTTTCAGCTGAAGCGCTACAGTCTGTCACATTTAACCCCTTAACTGTCACCGTCCAATAAAACAATAATATCTTAGTAAAATCCTAAAGTAATATTGACAAACTATATATCATTTGAAAGCTGACAATCTCTAGTTTTCATATGTGGCGGCTGTTTTTTTTAAAATAAATTACATAGGAGCAGTTATTTATCAATTTGCAACAAGAATATTTCATATGCATTAGGCGTGTTATGACCTTTATTTTGAAATGGCAATAAATATGAAAAATCATGAAAGATTGGTAGAAACCTCAGTTTGTTTTCATGCCAAGACTTCAAAAGATAACACCAATTCAATTGTATTAGAAAAAAAGGTCTGAATATGTTTCAAATATAAAGAAAAATATTATCGATTCTCGATGTGTGATGCGGCTGCGAGCTATAACGCACATGTGTGCTCTCTTTATGAGTTTATTAGAGGTTGAATTCAAATCAAATATTGTCAAACCACCCATACTACTTCTAAATAGGATGTCTACTTCATAAATTGTAAGAAAATTATGGAAATACATGGTTCAGATCACTCAAAACATGGAGGCGCCCTAAGGAAGCTTGGCTGTCCTAGTGAAAGAAATTGGTACTGCGCCCAAATAAAATATTACTGAAAGATTATTTTTTGAGATATTAGCCTAAAATTTGGAACACAACTTCTTAAGATTTTTGGCTTTAATTTTCTTGCAGTTTTAGAGTAAAATATATTTTGTAATATATATATTTTATATAAAATTTAAATAATTATTTTTTTACATTGTTCATTTTCATAAACTCAAACTTAAATAACTTTTTTTTTTTTTTCACTTTCATCATTTATTTCACTTCTACAACAATCTGGCAAATGTCTTCTTTAAAACAAGACCAACCATAGGTCTATATTCCAAAGCATTCTTGAATTACAACCATTTAAGTTTGCATAGTGATTTTCATGTCTATGCGAAAAAAGTGGGAGTGACAGTTAAGGGGTTAAAAGCACCAAAAACTGTATTTATTGTTTGAATAATAACGTCACTGACGTAACGACGACAAATGTTTCCAGCGAATCGACAATCAGAGAAAGGCATTAGACACAGTAGTGGTCCAATCAGTAGTTAAGAGCCTGAACTTGTTTAGTAATTCGGAAATTAGCGCACATGAGGAAAAAAAAAAATAATACACCAGAAGAATGTCTCATTTAGCGTGAGATTTCTTTGTCGAGCGTGAGAGCGTGAGATTGAGGCTGAATGCGTGACTGTCACGCCAGATGCGTCAGAGTTGGCAACCCTGCGTTACTGAAGCTAACTTTACTGAAGCTAACTTTACTGAAGCTAACGTTACTGAAGCTAACGTTACTGAAGCTAACTTTACTAAAGCTAACTTTACTAAAGCTAACGTTACTGAAGCTAACTTTACTGAAGCTAACTTTACTGAAGCTAACTTTATTAAAGCTAACTTTACTGAAGCTAACTTTACTGAAGCTGACGTTACTGAAGCTAACTTTATTGAAGCTAACTTTACTAAAGCTAACTTTACTGAAGCTAACTTTACTGAAGCTAACTTTACTGAAGCTAACTTTACTAAAGCTAACTTTACTGAAGCTAATTTTACTGAAGCTAACGTCTGTCATTTTTTCTAGTCTAACGTTATAATCGTGACATTACGCCGTCGTGCCTGTGTGTTCTTGTACCAGACTGCACACACACACGAGCTTGGTGACGTACACGTGCGAGACGAGAGATGTAGTTCATTGAGCGATTTTCACATAAAACTAAATGTTACTCTTCTTATGACAAACTGCGACTTTCTTGACTTTCATAATTATCTTTTAAATTGACAAACATCATGTGTAATTCAGGAGAGAAATGATGCAGATGTGGAAATAATGCCTGTAATGGCTTCAGTCATAGCCTATAAGTGTTACAGTGGCCTAGTTCTGCACACACTTCTACAAGCATTATTCCACATCTGCATAGTAGATGATTACGCATTTTACAAGAATTGTAATGAGACGCGTTTGGAAACCATGTTTTCCGCCAAAATAAAAGATGTGTTTATCTCTTTCAAGTAGAAATGAGTCCGAAACGAATTATGAAAGTTTATTTTATTTTTCAGTGCATTTGTTTTACAATATATGTATATTACTGTCATGGGATTAATATTATAACTATTATTATTATTATGTAGTAGTAGTGTAATGTAGACAGACACTATGTCACAACTAAAAGAGGTTTGAGTTTTTCTTTGTTCAATTTGCACACTGATTGTGGGTTGGAGCTCTTCATTTTGAACTCTCGAAGTGCACCAGATGGATGAATTTAACATTTAAAAGCATCAAATTTTCTACCAAAAATCCTGTGTGAAACATATTGCTTTGCCAATGTAACTTATACTGTAGCTTGTTTAGGATTGATCACTGTTCAGTTGTATTTTACACTTAGTAGTTATTTCATCTGTTAACTCTTACTCACTCCTACTCACTCATTACATGGCATTAGTGGTTTTAAGGAATAGGAGTTGTACATATTCAAGGGCGTGCAAAGATTGGCTGTTTATGATCATATGTAGTGGGCCGGTCTGGGCCAAAACACCAGGCCGATGTTTCGTCCCAGTCCAGCCCTGTTATAGGCCTATTATAACAAATGTAACTTTCTGACGACTGGAGATGGACAGAAAGCGCACACAATCACAGATTATAAAGTAATTTTATGAGAGGCAACAGAAATGCCTGGAACAGAAAATAATGTGTTAAAAAAAATAGGCCTAACATTTGGCCAACCGAAACTGTATTGTAGCCTAATTACAACATTTAGCCTATACGTGTTTAAAATGTTTACAGCATAGAAACACGTCGCCTGTTTATTTCACAGGTTTTCAGTGAACACTTTCTGCTCTAATTCTCACACTTGGATAGGCCTATCAAATTATATATATATATATATATATTATATATATATATATATATATATATATATATAAAATTTATTTATATATATATATATATATATATATATATATATATATTATATATATATATATATATATATATATATATATATAAAATTTATTTATATATTTTTTTTTTTACCATTAATTGTTTTTATAGGCCTATAGAAAAAGTTGCAAGAATGTTCCACTGAAACAACTCCAGAATGTAGTTTTAGTTTTGCATGAGTAGCTAAACCTCACTTCGAAATAACAGAGAACACAAGATGAAGAAAGAAACAGGAAAATGGAGCGCGTTTCCGATCAGAGATTAACCGCTGTCATTTACAGAAGACGCGTTTCCTGCTTGCACACACACACACACACACTCGCACACACACAAACACACACTCGCGCACGGACACGCACACACACACACACACACACAGACACACACACTTCAATAAAAAACGCCAATTCCACCGCGTCTAAAGAAAAGCTCACTATATTAGCTTTATTTTAAAGCGCCCCTGTTGCACAAATAAGTAGGCTACTGACTAACGACATGCACTTACCGTATTGCTGATATATTAAATATTAAAATATTGAAACAGACAGATAAAACTCTGTAGGCCTAGGCTACATCAGCAGCTAACTGACCATAGCCTATTTTCTGTAGAGCAGATTATATGTAGGTTAACTGCATCATCCCCACTAATACAGAACGTTTAGGGAACGTTCCCTCAGGGTTATTATAACGTTCCCTGAACGTTAAGAAAACTTTCTATTAGTACCAAAACCTAAACAAAACCTTAAGGGAATGTTTCCGCAACCAAAAACGAACTTTCCCAGAACATTCTGGGAACCATAAATTGTTAGCTGGGATAAGAGAACAGCAATGAAGTATATTTAAGAATAACTCTAATCTTGCTATAAAGCACCTCAAATCTCTAGCCAAATAACATTTAAAGAGCTTAAGTATTTGAAGGTGTGTGTGGATGAATGAAGAGCTGAAGTGTGTAGGCCTATTTGAAGGTGTGTGTGGATGAATGAAGAGCTGAAGTGTGTATTTGAAGGTGTGTGTGGATGAATGAAGAGTTGTGTGTATTTGAAGGTGTGTGTGGATGAATGAAGAGCTGAAGTGTGTATTTGAAGGTGTGTGTGGATGAATGAAGAGCTGAAGTGTGTATTTGAGGGTGTGTGTGGATAAATGAAGAGCTGAAGTGTGTATTTGAGGGTGTGTGTGGATAAATGAAGAGCTGAAGTGTGTATTTGAGGGTGTGTGTGGATAAATGTACCTGTTCGGTCTCCCATCCCTGATTCAGACGCACTGATGATGAATGCCATTCAAACTGTTGGCATGTCGCGAGCGCTTCACTTCACTTCACGGTCAGAGCGGCGCATGCGCAGAGAGGCGACACACACACACACACTCAGTCTGGACTGCAGCGAGTATTTAAGATTTATGATGAGGACACACTGTCTCTCTCAGCTTAAACTCCAGATGACCGATGACAGTCGAAGACAATGCTATACCGCTAACTGCGCAAGGATTTATCCCACCTTAGCCTATAGTTCCTTTCTCTCAACATATTAAAACAAATGAACAAGAGCATTAGATATAGGTCTTTCAAAGGTTTTCAATTCATTTCTATCGAGTTAAAAAATATATACCGTTACTCGCTATATCTAGGCTACTGTTGCATTTATTTATTTATTTTTTGTTTGTTTAAGTTTAATATAATTTAGATTTTTTTTACATCAATCAATTTCAAGTTAAAAGAAGTTCAGCTTAAAAAAAGAAGAAGCTTTTTTCGTATACATCTTTGAAAAGTCTAGTCTCCGGCAGTTTCAGTCAAGTGCAAGCTGTTACACTTCATATCTGAAATAATCACAAAGGAAATCTGACAACAGTCTCACAAATTTGGTTTCTAAACGGTCAAATCATGACAAAAAACCCCAGAAAATGTAAGGCTAGACCAGCCAATGTGCATGGGCAGTGCTAACCCCGCCTCTCATTACACTGTTTCTATAGCAACCGGATAATGTTACTGATCAGCCATTGGCTCTTTTATTTATTAGGCGGGACTTATTCCACCATGTTGCGCGTTGCACTTTTCTTTAATTTATAGTAGTAACTAATGCAAAGTGCCCGTGCAAAATCAGTTTTTGTGTGTGTTTTTAGTAATTGTTGGTTTGGTGTGTTTGAGTTCTCATTGTTACAATTACACAGCAAAAGTTCAGTGACATTTTTATTTGTGCATGTGTTGGTGCATGGTAGAAAGCAAATAGCCTACTGACATAATGACATAGGCTACAATAAATATGTAAAACTGAACTACACGATTGATCACGACACAGTGAACTCCAAGAAAACGCTACGCTTGAGCAAACAGTTTGTGAATAGGCTAAATTAGCCTAAATTAGCCACAAACTACTATATTTTATTCACGGCCATCATTTGCATTAGCCTGGCTAATACAAATGATGGCCGTGAATAAAATATAAAATTCAGAAGTAAACAGTGTAGCTGACTTAATGTTTAGACAGAGTGACAGAGTGTTTATGTCAGAATGTTTATTTTTAAACCACAACCAAGTGCTTCTTTTACTGATATATTTTGCATTTCTAATCCAAACAATGTCAAACTTGGCACTGCACTTACTCGTGCCCGTAGCAAGACACCCGTCAAGTCCGAAATCCATCAGACTAACGGTTCGAGAGAACACACACACACACACACACACACACACACACGATTTATAGATAGATATCTATAAATATGTCTATAATATGTCTATATCTATAATATAATATGTCTTTCTGTATAAAGAAATATGTCTATAATATGTCTATATCTATAAATATGTCTATAATAGGTCTATATCTATAATATATCTATAATATGTCTTTCTGTATAAAGAAATGTCTATAATATGTCTTTCTGTATATAGCAGAGTATGTTTAAAGTGGTTTAACGTTGAGATATTTTATGTGGGACATTCAGTTATCAGACTGTGTTAACTTATGTTAAAATGCAGATATGCATTTTAAATTGAATGTGGACTTGTGCTTGCTTATGCATTCTGAGATTTTTTTTTTTTTTTTTGTCTACGAAATCCACAGTTAACCCTGTACAGAGGCCTTGTCTTGATGAGCTGACTCAAGGAGTTAGGTGTTGTCTTGCAAAAAAACAGATTTTCAAGATTTAGAAAAATGAAGTGAAAGTCATGTAAAGGGTTTGAGTAAATGTTATTAGATCTAAGAGCATCCTGAGGCCAGATGTAGAAACTCAGAAACAAGAAAGAGGAAGTACTGAGGGTCAGGTGACACGCTTAACAGGAAGACCAACGAGGTGTGACGATACCTCAACCAAAGCCACTAGAGAGCAGGTCTGCCAGGTTAGCAAAAACAAGCATAAGGCCTGCTAACACTGTGGTACACAGAGAAGAAAACCAGACGCTGTTTATTTTTAATAGATGTTAATAGAGGAGAGGCTTCACTACGCTGAATAAACCTAAATTTAAGTGGGAAAATTACTCATTTAATGGATTGACAGCCTCTCTGCTAATATGCTAACATGTTTGCTCTTAAAGTCTTCCTGTAGTCAATCATTTTATCCCTTAAAACTCATCTTTGATCACCAAAATTACATATTTAAACGTTTTAAATAGGCTATCTTTAATGTAACTCGCCTCCACTCACTCAGAGATCCACTGGTTGACGATCACACGTTGATCTGATTGGTTACAAGGTCGTTTTTGACGTCAGAAAAACCAGCGATTTCAAACCGTGTTTTTGAGACTGTCTTTGGTTCACTGCAGTTTTAAGCAGAAAATACTCAGCAATGCTGTCGACTTATGAACTTACAGATGCTTTGTCTTAAAGCATATTAAAAACCCCACATAGACACATAAACAACATTAAAAGCTGTAAACTATACTTAGTTTACCAGGGCGGAGACAGTTCGGGTGGCCACGGGGCTCAGGAACAGACACCGGCTCAGGAACAGACACGGGGCTCAGGAACAGACACGGGCCTCAGGAACAGACACCGGCTCAGGAACAGACACGGGGCTCAGGAACAGACACCGGCTCAGGAACAGACACCGGCTCAGGAACAGACACGGGGCTCAGGAACAGACACCGGCTCAGGAACAGACACGGGGCTCAGGAACAGACACCGGCTCAGGAACAGACACGGGGCTCAGGAACAGACACGGGGCTCAGGAACAGACACGGCTCAGGAACAGACACAGGGCTCAGGAACAGACACGGGGCTCAGGAACAGACACCGGCTCAGGAACAGACACGGGGCTCAGGAACAGACACGGGCCTCAGGAACAGACACCGGCTCAGGAACAGACACGGGGCTCAGGAACAGACACGGGGCTCAGGAACAGACACCGGCTCAGGAACAGACACGGGGCTCAGGAACAGACACAGGGCTCAGGAACAGACACGGGGCTCAGGAACAGACACGGGCCTCAGGAACAGACACGGGGCTCAGGAACAGACACCGACTCAGGAACAGACACTGACTCAGGAACAGACACGAGGCTCAGGAACAGACATGGGGCTCAGGAACAGACACGGGCTCAGGAACAGACAAGTGGCTCAGGAACAGAAACGGGGCTCAGGAACAGAGACGGGGCTCAGGAACAGACACGGGGCTCAGGAACAGAAACGGGGCTCAGGAACAGACACGGGGCTCAGGAACAGACACCGGCTCAGGAACAGACACTGACTCAGGAACAGACACGAGGCTCAGGAACAGACATGGGGCTCAGGAACAGACACGGGCTCAGGAACAGACAAGTGGCTCAGGAACAGAAACGGGGCTCAGGAACAGACATGGGGCTCAGGAACAGACACGGGGCTCAGGAACAGACACGGGGCTCAGGAACAGAAACGGGGCTCAGGAACAGACACGGGGCTCAGGAACAGAAACGGGGCTCAGGAACAGACACCGGCTCAGGAACAGACACGGGGCTCAGCAACAGACACCGGCTCAGGAACAGACACGGGGCTCAGGAACAGACACGGGGCTCAGGAACAGACACCGGCTCAGGAACAGACACGGGGCTCAGGAACAGACACGGGGCTCAGGAAAAGACACGGGGCTCAGGAACAGACACGGGGCTCAGGAACAGACACAGGGCTCAGGAACAGACACGGGGCTCAGGAACAGATACGAGGCTCAGGAAAAGACACGGGGCTCAGGAACAGATACGGGGCTCAGGAACAGACACAGGGCTCAGGAACAGACACGGGGCTCAGGAACAGACATGGGCCTCAGGAACAGATACCGGCTCAGGAACAGACACCGGCTCAGGAAAAGACACGGGGCTCAGGAACAGACACGGGGCTCAGGAACAGACACAGGGCTCAGGAACAGACACGGGGCTCAGGAACAGACATGGGCCTCAGGAACAGATACCGGCTCAGGAACAGACACCGGCTCAGGAATAGACACCGGCTCAGGAATAGACACGGGGCTCAGGAACAGATACCGGCTCAGGAACAGACACCGGCTCAGGAACAGACACAGGGCTCAGGAACAGACACGGGGCTCAGGAACAGACACGGGGCTCAGGAACAGACACGAGGCTCAGGAAAAGACACGGGGCTCAGGAACAGACACAGGGCTCAGGAACAGATACCGGCTCAGGAACAGACACGGGGCTCAGGAACAGACACAGGGCTCAGGAACAGACACCGGCTCAGGAACAGACACGGGGCTCAGGAACAGATACGAGGCTCAGGAAAAGACACGGGGCTCAGGAACAGATACGGGGCTCAGGAACAGATACGGGGCTCAGGAACAGACACGGGGCTCAGGAAAAGACACGGGGCTCAGGAACAGAAACGGGGCTCAGGAACAGACACGGGGCTCAGGAACAGACACGGGGCTCAGGAACAGACACGGTGCTCAGGAACAGACACGGTGCTCAGGAACAGACACCGGCTCAGGAACAGAAACGGGGCTCAGGAACAGACACGGGGCTCAGGAACAGACACGGGGCTCAGGAACAGACACGGGGCTCAGGAACAGACACCGGCTCAGGAACAGACACCGGCTCAGGAACAGACACCGGCTCAGGAACAGACACGGGGCTCAGGAACAGACACGGCTCAGTGGATTTTTTTCCACTAAGAAACGAACATTATGTTGTTTTGATTGATACTGTGAAGCTGCTTTGATACAATCTGTATTGTGAAAAGCGCTATATAAATACACTTGACTTGACTTGACTTGATTCTACCTTTTGGACAGACAGTACAGTAGTACTGAAGTACATCCATAATCAAACAAAACGATTTCATACTTATGTTGCCAATAGAATTGCAGTGATACATGACCTCTCACAAGTACATCAGTGGAGGTATGTATGTTCTGGAGACAACCCTGCAGATGACAGCTCACGTGTTTTACAAATAGAATCCCTCCTGAATACCACAAGGTGGCTGAACGGACCTTACTTCCTGACAGAGGAGAAATCTGAATGGCCTGAAGTTCCAGAAGATCTCAGTTACATCTCATCAAACGATACAGAAGTAAAAAGAGAACTCTCTACTAACTACTTGAACCTGCAGAACGACGCAGTTACTAGAATAATTGAGTATTATTCTTCATGGAGGAAATTATTGAGAGCTATTGCATGGTGGCTAAGGCTCAAAGGACTCTTAATGCTTCGAAATCAGAAAGACAAAGGTCTTAGTATAGATTCCAAGTGGAAAGTGGAGCAACAAGGATTAACTCCTGAGGATTTGGACGATGCAGAGAGGTCCGTCATTCGTTATGAACAACAGCGTTACTTCGACTCAGAGATAACACAAACTCATCAAATCAAATAGCTCCATATACAAACTGGATCCAATCATTGATGAGGGCCTTTAGAGGATTGGAGGAAGACTAAGCAAAGCAGCCATGCCGGTGAGTCTAAAGAACCCAATTATCCTACCCAAAGACTCATATATATACAAACTGATCCTGCGTGACATACATCAAAAAGTTGGACACTCAGGAAGAAATCACATGCTTTCAAGATTGGGTCATAAGTTCTGGTTACCATCGGCAAACTCCTCTGCAAGAAAGATAATAAAGTCTTGTGTCTTTTGCAGACGAATGCAAGCTAAAGTTGGTAGTCCAATATGGACATGTGCATAAGAAGATACTCCTCATCTAACCTCAAGGAGGCTAATGAATTAAGCCTCTACAGCTAGCTAACGTTTGCTGTTGGTGAGTCTAAAGCCCATCTTCAACAAAAATATGTCATTACCGTCTCACAGAATATCACATGTAAGCCAGCAGCCATATCACCCTGTAGCCCAAGACTGGTTGCCCACTGAAGCTAAGCAGGGCTGAGCCTGGTTAGTACCTGGATGGGAGACCTCCTGAGAAAACCAGGTTGCTGCTGGAAGAGGTGTTGGTGAGGCCAGCAGGGGGTCCTCTCCCTGTGGTCTGTGTGGGTCCTAACGCCCCAGTGTAGTGATGGGGACACTATACTGTCAAAGAGCACCGTCCTTCAGATGAGACGTTAAACCGAGGCCCTGACTCTCTGTGGTCATTAAAAATCCCAGGATGTCTTTCGAAAGAGTAGGGGTGTAACCCCGGCATCCTGGCCAAATCTGCCCCTTGGCCTCTGTCCATCATGGCCTCCTAATCATCCCCATATACTGATTGGCTTCATCACTGTCTCCTCTCCACTAGTAAGCTGGTGTGTGGTGGGCGTACTGGCGCAATATGGCTGCCGTCGCATCATCCAGGTGGATGCTGCACATTGGTGGTGGTTGAGGAGATTCCCCCCTTCCTTGTAAAGCGCTTTGAGGTCCCAGATAAAGCGCTATATAAATGTAACGAATTAATTAATTAATTACATGTCCAGCATGACATGCTATAGATCCAGTAATCAAAGGCCAAATCAAGATCTTATAGTCCCATCTTTATTACAGGGCATGTGATAACTTTAAAAAAACATTTACTTTTTCAGCATTTCAAGTAGTCAAAAGTTGTCAAGATCATGACAATAAACATGCATGTTCTTAATGTGGAAATATAGGGGATATTTCCCCATTAAAAACATGCATGTTTATTGTCATGATTCATCCTGTCTTGTCTTTAATCTGGTCTTGCGTGTACTTTTATGTTATTTCCTGGTTTGCGTCATGTTTTGTAGTCCTCTGTAGTTTTTCTTGTAGATTAGTTATTTGATTGTTGCCAGGTGTGTCTTCTCTCCAATCACCCATTGTGTATAAATACCCCAGTGATTCTCAAGTTCTGTTGTTGGTGTTGTCCTTAGTGATGGCCAAATGAAGCGTTTCGATGCATTATTGCTTTCTGATACAATTGTATCGAAAATGGTTCATTACTCGAAGCTTCATTCAGATTGAAATTGCAGCACCATCTCCTGGTGAAGTAAATATAATGCAACAAAGCTGACGACCATAAAATGCAAGTAGGCATATATGTTAATGCCCCGTTTATTACGTATTTACAGAGGCGATCAAAGCTGAACAGTGTTAGTGCTGTGAAACTCATTTATGTAGTTTAATTTTACAGATACTGATGAATTTCATGTGTTCACCTTGATAATAAAACATTAAGCATGATGTGTGTGTGTAATTATTTCACAGACAGATTAAGGACAGAACTTAGGACAGAAGATCAGACCAGCTTAAAAAAAGTTGGAAACCATCACAGAAATTCTAATGGTTTCTATTAAAATACCAATAGGAACCATTGGCTTTTACCATTTAAACCACTACAGAATTATTTTTTGTAGTGTGTTTGGGGCATATTCCATTAGGATTTAATGCCCCCACCAATAAAACCCAACACATATCAGTAGAGACCCACAGAGACCACTATAATTCCCATTACAAGCACTTCAGTTGGACTTTAAGAACACTTCATACCTTTTGCAAACATGGTCATTTAATAATCAACCTCTAAGGGGCCGTGTACACAACATTGATAAAAACAACATTGAACTAAAAACTGAAAACTTTTTATGCGTTAAGGCCATTCATTTACACAACCACGACATTTTGGGGGCCTGAAAACACACTTTTGAAAACTGTTTTGAAGTGCAAGTTTTTGAAAATGATACCGTTCCCTTTCAAGGCGGTCACTTTGACATTACGTCATACTGACGTATATGGGAACTCCTTCCTTCTCCATTTTCACTGAAATCTTATAGGCTAACGGCAGCTGGAGACAGCTGGCCAATTGACGCGAAACATGCAAATGCTGACCGGTCCGCGGGCAGTATAAATAGCATGGGCGCGACAATTACGTCAGAATCTCTTTCTTCACGCTAGAAGTCTTATCTGAAGTCATCGTGGAAGTTGCAATAGAGGTTACTCTCCATGTTTCCTCCCCGCATCCGATGGCTGTTACATGCCAGATAAGTGCGGGTCCTATTGACTCGCTCTACCCTAACAAGGATCTACCGACGACAGGCATGTGCCTGTCTACCAGTGCCGCCCTCAGGGGAATTAACCCGGGCATCAGCAGGGATGAGGCCCACTGCCGCCAGCAGGCCGCTGGTGGGCCCTCTCCCGCCCAAAGACGAGTTGACGCTACCCGTCGCCACTCCGGTCCTCTTCGCGGGCTCGCTAGAAGGACTCGACGCGATAGGCTCTGTTGGAAAGGATACTTTAGCCCGGTATCTCAGCCAGGCTACTTCAAAAAAGACTCCGTCTTTCACGACGTCCTGTGGTAAGTCGTGCGCAAGACGCGTCTAGAGAGACGAGGCAAGGCCATGGCTCTTGTGTCTAAGGCGCGGAAGTACGGATGCTAGGAGTCTCTATTACTGTCCAGCCTTCCTCGAGGTCTCTCTTCGTCGGTACCTCGTCCCGCCTAATTCGGCTACAGCCCACCAAATCGGCTCCGAACCTGAGTGAACCGGATCTTCACCGTTGGCAGAGGGAGGGACCGGGAACGTGGCAACACGGGCCACGGAGAGGAGAGCGCCGCGCCAGATGTGGGTCCTTCCCTGGCTTGCCTCTAGACGCCCCTCACTGGCAATGGAAGTGCACAGCTTACAGCTTATGTCGTCAGTCTGCCCTGTATCCTTCAGTGCAACTGGCCATTCTGATTTAACCACGTATTCACAGTTGTTGTCGCTACGCCACTGACGCTGTGTTTTTGTACACACTGCACACTGATATGTGCTATGATTTGTGCCGTTATTGCCCAGTTTCTTCAGTGCAAATGGCTATTCTGATTACCACGTATTCACAGCTGTTGTGCGATGAAATGACGCTGTGTTTACGTACACTACACACTGATATGTGTTCATGATTCATGCCGCTATAAATTGCCCTGTATCCTTCAGTGCAACTGGCTTTCTGATTCAACTATGTATTCACAGTTGTGCGATGCCACTGACGCTGTGTTTACGTACACTGATATGTGTGTGTAATGCTTATGCCACAATATTGCCCTGTACCCTTCAGTGCTACTGGCTATTTTGATTACTACGTATTCACAGTCGTGCGATGCAACTGACGCTGTGTTACGTACACACTGCACACTGTTATGTGTTAGGATTTATGCCATTATATATTGCCCTGTATTTTTCAGTGCAAATGGCTATTCTGATTACTACGCAGTATGTATTCACAGTTATTGCGCTATGCAACAGACGCTGTGTTACACACTACACTGTTATGTGTTATGAATTTTGCCGTTGTTGTCCTGTATCCTTCAGTGCAAATGGCTATTCTGATTACTACGTATTCACAGTTGTTACTATGCAGTACGTAACCACAGTTGTCATGCGATGCAAGAAATACGCTGTGTTTATGTACACACTACACACTGATATGTGTTATGAATTTTGCAGTTGTATATTGCCCTGTATTCTCAGTGCAAATGGCTATTCTGATTACTACGTATTCACAGTTGTTGCGCGATGCAACGGATGCTGTGTTACGTACATGCAACACACTTTACGTGTAATGATTTATGCCATTATATATTGCCCTGTGTCCTTCAGTGCAAATGGCTATTCTGATTACTACGCAGGCATATTCGCAGTTGTCATGTCATGCAACTGACACCGTGTCTATGTACACTCTACGCACTGTATGGGTTATGATTTATGTATCCTTCAGTGCAAATGGCTATTCTGATTACTACGTACACAGTTGCACAGTCCCGATGCAACTGACGCTGTGTACACACTACGCACTGATGTGTTATGATTACGCCGCTATTATTGCCCTGTATCCTCAGTGCAACCGGCCATTCTGTTTTACTTCGTATTCACAGTCGATGTCGCTATGCCTCTGACGCTGTGTTTTCGTACACTCTAATGTAACTGTGCTATCACGTTGCCCTGTATCCTTCAGTGCATCTAGCTATCCTATCTAACTGCATAGTCACAGTTTGTCGCTACGGCGACTTGCGCTACATCTATGTACACACTGAAGCGTTATGCTGTTATGTTGCCCTTCAACATAACTGACCATTGTGTTGAACTGCGCATATTCATGCAGTTTGGGTCGCTTCGGCGACTTGCATCGCATTATACACACAAATGTTTAAAATGTGCACACTGATGTGCTATGCTGTTATGTTGCCCTCTATCCTTCAGTGCAACAACCTATCTAACTGTGCATATTCAGTTCTGTCGCTACGGCGACTACACTGCACTTATATACAGTGAAGAAAATAAGTATTTGAACACCCTGCTATTTTGCAAGTTCTCCCACTTAGAAATCATGGAGGGGTCTGAAATTGTCATTGTAGGTGCATGTCCACTGTGAGAGACATAATCTAAAAAAGAAAATCCAGAAATCACAATGTATGATTTTTTAACTATTTATTTGTAAGATACAGCTGCAAATAAGTATTTGAACACCTGAGAAAATCAATGTTAATATTTGGTACAGTAGCCTTTGTTTGCAATGACAGAGGTCAAACGTTTCCTGTAGTTTTTCACCAGGTTTGCACACACTGCAGGAGGGATTTTGGCCCACTCCTCCACACAGATCTTGTGAGGAAATAACGGGAGGATGCAAGATGCAAGTAACACAGTTTAATGAATGAAGTCAGAGAACAAATGACGACAAGGCACAGATCGGGGACAACACTCAGATGGTCAGTGAAGCAGGGACGAGATGGCGATCCGGTGGTGGAAACAGGTGACCGCGTGCTCGAGTGAAACCCCAGGGACAGTGGAACATCCAGATGACACGAAGAACTGACGAAATCCAGACGACACGAACAACTGACGAAATCCAGACGAGGAACAGAACAGACGAGGCACAAGCACAGGAAACACACCAGGGAAACAACCACAACGATCTGACAACCAGAGAGAGAAAATGCAGGGTATATATGGGGAACTGGAATGTATGGCAGCTGGAGACACTAATCAACACAACGAGCCTGAGACAGCCGATTCATAAACCGTGACAGTACCCCTCCTCCTAAGAACGCCTCCTGGCGTTCCCAGACTCCCTTACCTGTCGATTGTAATCATCGATAAGGGAGTGATCCAGGATGTCTCTTGCAGGTACCCAACTTCTCTCCTCCGGAACGTAACCCTCCCAGTCCACCAAGTACTGAAATCCGCGTCCCCTCCGTCTCGAGTCCAGAATGCGGTTTACCGAATATGTGGGTTCCCCATCTACGAGTCGCGGCGGGGGGGGAACCGGGGCAGGCGGATTAATGTGAGAATGAAACACGGGCTTAATTTTAGACACATGGAAGGCGGGGTGAATTCTCCTGTACGCCGGAGGGAGTTTGAGGCGGACTGCCACCGGACTAATAATCTTGGTGACAGGAAACGGGCCAATAAATTTGGGAGCTAACTTGTTCGACACGGAGCGGAGAGGAATATTCTTGGTAGAAAGCCACACCTTTTGACCCACGACGTAAACGGGAGGCTTTGACCGGTGGCGATCGGCCTTGGCCTTCATGCGCCTCCCTGCTTGGAGTAGAGTCTCACGGGCTCTGATATGAACCAAATGATATGCATTACGTAAGTCCAGTTTCGTGAAAATGGATGCTCCCTGCAACCTCTCGAAAGCTGAAGACATCAACGGCAAAGGGTAAGAATTCTTTACCGTGATGTTGTTCAGCTCTCGGTAATCAATGCAAGGTCGCAGAGAACCATCCTTCTTCCCAACGAAAAAGAACCCCGCCCCCGCAGGATCACAGAAGTACTGAGATAAAAGTTTATAGTTCGAGAATAAACACTGATGTCTACGGTACAGCAACTAAAACAGAGTTAATCACCTTTTGAAAGTCGCTTCAAATAACAAATTCGCTTCAGAATTTACAAAATGTAGCTATATAATGAGCGATTACATCATGAATGCCTTTTTTCAAACCGTGTTTTTGTCTTATCCTGAATCACCACGGTAAGGCTGTAATAAGCGTTTAGACTCTGACTACTTTACACTGGTTGGTTCAGCACCGCTGCGGAGTAGCCCAGTGCCTGCGTGACTCACCCGCGTCATAAACATAAACATAGAGAAGTAGCTCCGCTGGCTATAATGTCCTTCCGCAAGACGCATGCATTTCTGTTTATTAACTGCTAGAGCAGTTTAATCCAGTAATGAAACAAGTGAAGTCTTTATGAATCAATCATTCAAACCGATTTAAAAAATATTATGTTTCACTTGTCTGGATCTTACTGTCACGATCCACACTCACAGAGACACAGAAGATCCAATGATGCAGTACAATATTTATTTAGGGAAATCCGTACTCAAAACACAGTCCAGGCAGGGGTCAATATCCATATAAACAATCCAAGAAAACAAGAAACAAAGAACAGACCTTAGAAGTGGTGTGATAAAAAGACAAGGACTCCATAACAAACACTAAACACGAAGGATACTTATACACAGACAAACGATCATAATGAGTGACAGCTGGGTGCAATGAACAGTGATGAGAACAGACAAGGACTGTGGGGAATGTAGTTCATGGAGAGATGACACCGTGGGAAGAGGACCTCTAGAGGATACCCGGGGAAACACACCCAGACACTGTGACATTACCCCCTCTCTACGGAGCGGCTACTAGACGCTCCACGACACAACTTCAAAAACAACACAAAAGTTCAGGTGGAAGGTGGAATGGTGGAGAATCAGGGGGAGGGATGGGGGGCCAGGTCCATGCAAGGGAACAGGAACACGGGGTGACTTTTTAGCCGGCGGCCAGGGCAAAGCAGAGAGTCCATTGGGCGGCCAGGGCGGAGAAAACAGTCCATCGGGCGGCCAGGGCGGAGAAGACCTCCCATCGAGCGGCCAGGGCGGAGAAGACCTCCCATCGAGCGGCCAGGGCGGAGAAGACCTCCCATCGAGCGGCCAGGGCGGAGAAGACCTCCCATCGAGCGGCCAGGGTGGAGAAGACCTCCCATTGAGCGGCCAGGGCGGAGCAGACGACAGTCCTTCGGGCGGCCAGGGCGGAGCAGACGACAGTCCTTCGGGCGGCCAGGGCGGAGACTTTCCCTCGGGCGGCCAGGGCGGAGACTTTCCCTCGGGCGGCCAGGGCGGTGAGGACCCCTCGGGCGGCCAGGGCGGAGACACTGGCTCAGGAACAGCAGCAGACACCGGCTCCGGCTCAGGAACAACAGCAGACACCGGCTCCGGCTCAGGAAC
Organism: Semotilus atromaculatus; assembly: GCA_031834385.1. NCBI lineage: Eukaryota > Metazoa > Chordata > Actinopteri > Cypriniformes > Leuciscidae > Semotilus > Semotilus atromaculatus. The sequence goes on from JAULUF010000042.1 coordinate 1,925,741, forward strand.
AACAGCAGACACCGGCTCCGGCTCAGGAACAACAGCAGACACCGGCTCCGGCTCAGGAACAGCAGCAGACACCGGCTCCGGCTCAGGAACAGCAGCAGACACCGGCTCCGGCTCAGGAACAGCAGCAGACACCGGCTCCGGCTCAGGAACAGCAGCAGACACCGGCTCTGGCTCAGGAACAGCAGCAGACACCGGCTCAGGAACAACAGCAGACACCGGCTCAGGAACAACAGCAGACACCGGCTCAGGAACAACAGCAGACACCGGCTCAGGAACAACAGCAGACACCGGCTCAGGAACAACAGCAGACACCGGCTCAGGAACAACAGCAGACACCGGCTCAGGAACAGCAGACACCGGCTCAGGAACAGCAGACACCGGCTCAGGAACAGCAGACACCACAGCAGACACCGGCTCCGGCTCTGGAGCAGACACTGGCACTGGCTCCGGCTCTGGAGCAGACACTGGCACTGGCTCCGGCTCTGGAGCAGACACTGGCACTGGCTCCGGAACAGACACTGGCACCGGCTCAGAAACAGGCTCTGGCTCAGAAACAGCTACCAGAACAGCAACTAGGACAGACACAAATACAGAAACAGACACTAACTCCGACTCAGGAACCGACACTGGCTTCGGCTCTGGAACAGGCACTGGTTCAGGAACAGGAACAGGCACTGGCTCCGGCTCAGGAACCGACACTGGAACGGGCACTGGCTCTGCCTCCGGCTCTGGAACAGCAAACACTGGCTCCGGCTCAGGAACCGACACTGGCTCCGGCCCTGGAACAGACACTGGCTCCGGCCCTGGAACAGACACTGGCTCCGGCCCTGGAACAGACACTGGCTCCGGCCCTGGAACAGACACTGGCTCCGGCCCTGGAACAGACACTGGCTCCGGCCCTGGAACAGACACTGGCTCCGGCCCTGGAACAGACACTGGCTCCGGCCCTGGAACAGACACTGGCTCCGGCCCTGGAACAGACACTGGCTCCGGCCCTGGAACAGACACTGGCTCCGGCCCTGGAACAGACACTGGCTCCGGCCCTGGAACAGACACTGGCTCCGGCCCTGGAACAGACACTGGCTCCGGCCCTGGAACAGACACTGGCTCCGGCCCTGGAACAGACACTGGCTCCGGCCCTGGAACAGACACTGGCTCCGGCCCTGGAACAGACACTGGCTCCGGCCCTGGAACAGACACTGGCTCAGGCCCTGGAACAGACACTGGCTCCGGCCCTGGAACAGACACTGGCTCCGGCCCTGGAACAGACACTGGCTCCGGCCCTGGAACAGACACTGGCTCCGGCCCTGGAACAGACACTGGCTCCGGCCCTGGAACAGACACTGGCTCCGGCCCTGGAACAGACACTGGCTCCGGCCCTGGAACAGACACTGGCTCCGGCCCTGGAACAGACACTGGCTCCGGCCCTGGAACAGACACTGGCTCCGGCCCTGGAACAGACACTGGCTCCGGCCCTGGAACAGACACTGGCTCCGGCCCTGGAACAGACACTGGCTCCGGCCCTGGAACAGACACTGGCTCCGGCCCTGGAACAGACACTGGCTCCGGCCCTGGAACAGACACTGGCTCTGGCCCTGGAACAGACACTGGCTCCAGATAGTCCAGGTCCATGAAGGCAGACGGAACGTGAACAGTCTCTGACTGGGCAGACGGAACGTGAACAGTCTCTGACTGGGCAGACGGGACGTGAACAGTCTCTGACTGGGCAGACGGGACGTGAACAGTCTCTGACTGGGCAGACGGGACGTGAACAGTCTCTGACTGGGCAGACGGGACGTGAACAGTCTCTGACTGGGCAGACGGGGCGTGAACAATCTCTGACTGGGTGGACGGAACGTGAACAGTCTCTGACTGGGCAGACGTGACGTGAACCATCTCGGAATCAGCCTTCAGAAAAGCGGCGGGCTGCTGGGACACAGCCTCCGGGCCTTTGGAGAGGCTAGAGGTCTTCCTCCTCCTCCGCCGTTTCTGCTGGTGAAGTGTGCGCTCTGGGCTGGATGGAAACAGCGCCGGATGAAACTCTGGACTGGATCTCACCAGCCCAGGGTCGAAGAGGGGCCTGAGTGGAAAATGGTGTTGGGATTCCTCTCGACCACCTCCTCCACTGCGACCTCCACGGGTCCCGCGAAACTTGACCAACCGGGTCCCCTCAAATGACTGTCCCGGTTCCATGGGCAGGACCGCGGGAGACTTTGCTGCCGTGGCTTCCTCAGTCTGACGAGCCCATAGCGCAAAACACTGAAAAATATTCAGGCGCGGCTCCGCCTCTCTGACCTGAGCACTCCTACTCGAAACTGTTCCCTTCCTCCCATTAATCTGGGAGGGAACACAGAATCCCGTACTGCTGGATCTTGACATGATGGAGTCCTTCTGTCACGATCCACACTCACAGAGACACAGAAGATCCAATGATGCAGTACAATATTTATTTAGGGAAATCCGTACTCAAAACACAGTCCAGGCAGGGGTCAATATCCATATAAACAATCCAAGAAAACAAGAAACAAAGAACAGACCTTAGAAGTGGTGTGATAAAAAGACAAGGACTCCATAACAAACACTAAACACGCAGGATACTTATACACAGACAAACGATCATAATGAGTGACAGCTGGGTGCAATGAACAGTGATGAGAACAGACAAGGACTGTGGGGAATGTAGTTCATGGAGAGATGACACCGTGGGAAGAGGACCTCTAGAGGATACCCGGGGAAACACACCCAGACACTGTGACACTTACATGTGTGTTCAAGCATATTCTACCCCTTCTGAGAGGGTATTCCACTGCTGGAGATACAATAAGCTATAGGAGAGGTCCCAAATTATCCTTGAGAATGCAAAAATGTTTATTTTCCTTCAGAATTTTTTTTTGCTAAATAATATGTTGAATTTGTTGACATTGCCAGTCTGTTAAACTCATTTGACAAGTATCAGAAATAAAACACAAAAAGGATTGTATATTTTCCCCGTACTACTATTTGTATTAGTTGTTTTAATAATTTTTATTGAATGGGAACCGGAACCGGAATCGTTTGGCGGAACCGGAATCGGAACCGGAACCGGAAAATTTCTTACGATTCCCAACCCTACGTGTTGTTGCTATTTTGTTGCCCTGTTTCCTTCAGTGTAAAACTAGCTATCCTAATCTAACCATGGATATTCACAGTTTCTGGATATATATATGTACATGGATGTGTTATGCTGTCATGTTGCCCCGTATCTTTCAGTGCAACTAGCTATCCCAGTCAAACTGTGCGTCAAAGTCAAAATCTCCGTCGATACGGCGACCTGCGCTGCATTTATTTACACATGGATGTGTTCATGCTGCGGTGTTGCCCCGTACAGCGACCGATGCTGCATGTGCTACGCTGTTATGTTGCCCCGTTTCCTTCAGTGCAACTGGCTATTCTGTGCCAACTCGTAATTTCACAGTTGTAGCTACAGTTACGACTGTGTTCATGTACTTACTGAGGTGCTGTGCTATTAAGGGGCTATTATCTAAATGCGTATATTCACAGTAGTTGTCGCTACGGCCACTGGCACTGTGTTTATGTACATTCGGTAATGTGTTGATTTGCACTTCTGTACATCGGCTATAGAACATCGGCTGTGTTCTACAAGGCAGTGTCAGTTCCTCGTGACCCGCTACTGGTTTATCACCCACGGTTCACGACCTGTGAGTTATGGGGCTCCCCTATGACAATCCCCCTCAGAAGGTCCTGCTTCTACAGGCGATCGGCACGATTGGCACCCCAGCCCCAAGCTGTGGAACCTTCTTGTGTGTCCACTGCTGGGTCCATAGTTGAGCAAGACACTTCACACTAACAAGTGCTGAGACGGAGCTTTCCCTGAGATGGACTTTCCACCTGCTCTTGCCCCAGCGAAGCACTTTGGAGACCTACGCTCATTCTAGATGAATGATGTTGCATTGTCTCGGACCTGGTGACTGCAGCGTCACTCTCCGGCCGATACCAAGCTACGTTACCAAGTCGCTTACACCGTTCAGAGCACCGGTTGATCCCTGTCCGCCTTATCTGCTGAGCCATCAGCCTCGCATGATGCCGATGCTCAGAGTGATGTTGGCCCTGTAAGGGATTTGTGGATGTACGTGGATCACTAGGCAGCAGTCTACCAGCTGTTTGTGTGCTTGGTGGTTGGTGCTAGGGACGTGCTGTTTTATACAGAGTCTTTCTCACTGAATTCGACGCTTTCAATGTTTGCTTAATGCCCACGGGATTTAGGTATGCTGGCTGTGTTCTCAGAACACGTTCGCCAGGGTTCAAGTTTGATGCACCGCCTATAGCGCCGTGGGTTCGGTGAGTTTTATTAATGTACTCATAAACTGTACCAGCTGTGCAGTAGTCTGTATTATGCAGAGTTACCATTGCTGCTAACTCTGTGTTATGACTATAATGTTACATAGCTGTTCCGCATTATGCAGTAGTTCCTATGTACTGTTAACTGTGTGTGGTTATAAGGTTATGCAGCTGTCACCGCTAATGCCGTCGACACTGTGTTGACTCTTGTGCTCGAGTGCTTATGGTGTTGTGCTGCCCTGTTCAGTGCAGCCTTCGCTTCATTGCATTGGATGTGCAACTTTGGTAAGTCGGAGCAGACGTTCTTAGTCTAGTTTCGCCTATCAGTTTTGAGTGCTCCTAACGGCGCTGCTGGCTTTGAACTGTTGTTTCTTGTGGGAGTGTAGCTTGACCCCGTTCAGGGCTTATCTTCACTGCGCTCACGGCGGGATTCTATACAGTTCCCATATATACGTCAGTATGACGTAATGTCGAAGTGACCGCCTTGAAAGGGAACGTCTCCGGTTACTATCGTAACCTCGGTTCCCTGAGAGGTGGGAACGAGACATTGCGTCAACCGCCGTGCTCGCCGTTTGATCAGCTGTGCTAGCGTTCAGTCTTATTCTGACATAATTGTCGCGCCCATGCTATTTATACTGCCTGCGGACCGGTCAGCATTTACATGTTTCGCGTCAATTGGCCAGCTGTCTCCAGCTGGCGTTAGCCTGTAAGATTTCAGGGAAAATGGAGAAGGAAGGAGTTCCCATATACGTCAGTATGACGTAATGTCTCGTTCCCGCCTCTCAGGGAACCGAGGTTACGATAGTAACCGGAGACGTTATCTTCTCTGTGTAAACTAAAAACACAGTGACAGCATATGTATTACCAAAGCCCGTCTACGGAAAGCCTGGGCACTCCCTATTAAGTCCTATTGTACCGAATGTTGGTTGTACATTGCTCTGCTGATCCTGCTCTGCTGATCGATTGCTCCTGTCTGCCTGCTGTAAGCTGTAAACTCTAAACCTCGTATTAGCTTCGTATTTCTTTCTGTTTTGAACCATCATCTACTATAATTTCTAGTTGTTTACATTACTGAATACAGCTTACCCAATATCTCAGATTAACCTTACATCGCTAGCTTCCGTTATTGTTAGCACAGCACGTTAGTAATTCGCTAGCCTGCTAACACGCCACACGTGCGCTCATTTATTTATTTATTTTCTCTCGCGCCCGCGCCTTTGAGTTCATAAAAGCTCAGGTAAGTAAGAATCAGTTAACAACCACGGTGGATAATGTCTTGTCCTGTTATTGTCACCTGTGTCACGTGTCATATGTTTAGTATAGCCTTCTCCGATGGCAATATAGGATTTATATGTGATAAATGCAAGGAGACAGTCAGGCTGACGGAGAAGATTTCAGAGCTAGAGACACGCATCCAAACTTTAATTGAGGATAGTAAGGATAGTACTAGAGATTTAGATACTATTTTGGATGCGCCTTGCACAGTGAACTCTTTACATGATTCGGTTCTGGCTGAAGTAGAGCCTGTGCAGCCAGGCACATGGGTGACTGTAAGAGATCGCTCTAGTCGCGGATCAAAAAACCACTCTTCCGTTCCGCTTACTATAACAAATCGATTTGCCCCACTCGGTGAAACACCCACTGAGAATTCTGTTGATTGTGCCCTGGTAATTGGCGATTCTATTACACGGAACGTGAAAATAGAGACACCAGCCACCATAGTCACATGTTTGCCGGGAGCCAGAGCGCCTGACATCAAAGCAAATTTAAAAGTGCTGGCTAATGCTAATCGTAAATTCTCAAAGATCATTATTCATGTCGGCACTAATGATGTTCGACTCCGCCAGTCGGAGATCACCAAAATAAATATTAAAGAGGTGTGTGAACTCGCAAGTACGATGTCAGGCACTGTAATTTGCTCTGGCCCCCTTCCTGTTCGCCGGAGTGATGAGATAGTTAGTAGATTGTGTTCACTCAATGTATGGCTGTCGAAGTGGTGTCTGCATAATAATGTAGAATTTATAGACAATTGGAAAGGTTTTTGGGGCAAGCCCGACCTGAAGAAAAGAGATGGTATTCATCCCTCCTGGGCTGGTGCTGCTCTTCTCTCTAGTAATTTGGCAAATGCAAATGATAAAGCTTGGGTTGCTGAATATTCGATCCCTTACTTCAAAATCGCTCACAGTTAATGATATGATTTCAGATTATAATCTAGATGTGCTGTGTTTGACAGAAACCTGGCTAAAACCAAACGTTTACATTACTTTAAATGAGTCAACCCCACAAGATTACTGTTATAAACATGAACCTCGTCTGAAACGCAAAGGGAGAGGTGTTGCTGTAATTTATAGTAATATTTTCAAAACCACTAAGAAATCTATTTTTAAATATACTTCTTTTGAAGTGTTGGTGCTTAATGTAAAAATACATAGTGTAAAACGATAAATCACATTTGAAAATTCTGCTGGCTACTGTATACAGGCCTAGCCTGACTACGTCAGACTTCCTACTTCTGCTAATTTCATTTCGCTCCTGTAGTCAGTCTGAGATAGCAGCCTATCTTTCAGTTTTCCTCCGGCCTGAAAACAGCCGGCCCAATCAACGAACAGAGGGCGGCTGAGAGCCGTGACGTAGCCGCTAAGTGCCGAGTTTTACATTGTAGGTTAGAGAAATCGAAAACCGAGACACGTGATTGTACCGTGGATGCGTAGATTAACTTCGCATAATCTGCAAAAGTCATTTACAGCCATGTTCACTCCGGTATTTCGCTCGCATCATCAAGTGTTTACAGCAGGTTTACAGTGGAAGTTCGATCATAGATTTGAGTTCGATGCATGATGTCTGTGTTTAGATGCGGCTGTGTCGGCGCATAACATAAACTTATCTGATTGGCTTACGGGTAACCAATGATTTTAAACTTCAGACAAGCGCCCCCTAGCGAGAGAGAAAACACTTCTCTATTATGCTATTCCAGACTCTGTCTACGAAGCAAAGTGAAGTAGCAGAGTCTGGTATTACCAGGCTAATACAGGCCACCAGAGCACCATAAAGATTTTATCAAAGAATTTGCAGACTTTCTATCAGAATTAGTATTGGCTGCAGATAAAGTACTAATAGTTGGTGATTTTAATATACATGTAGATAATGAAAAAGATGCATTGGGATTGGCATTTAAAGACATTGTAAACTCAATTGGAGTTAGACAACACGTTTCAGAACCTACTCATTGTCGTAATCATACTCTAGATCTAATACTATCACATGGAATAGATGTTGATGCTGTTGAAATTCTGCAGCAGAGCGACGACATCTCAGATCATTATCTAGTCTCGTGTAAATTACATTTAGCCAAGGCTGCAAAGCTGACTCCGTGTTATAAATATGTTAGACCTATCACTTCTGCCACTAAAGATTGCTTTATCAATAATCTTCCTAATCAGTTTCATTATCTCAGCATCCCGGATAGCTTACACCGTGTCCTAACTACACGCGACGCGATAAAATTCCAGCGACAGCAAGTGTGTCTGTCCACACTAGACGCGACGCGACTAGCCATTCAGAACAGCGTGTGGGCGGAGTCTCTCTGTGAAAGCGCACTGCTGGCCCGCACTCGCATTGGATCTGTCAGCCGCGACGTCGCAGAAATAGGAACCGTTTCTAAATTAGAAACTTCGCGTGTCGCCGTCGCGTCTGGTTAGGACAAAAACTCTGATTAACATGGAAAAGATACCTTTTATCGCGTGTCGCGGCGTCGCGTCGCGTGTAGTTAGGACACGGTGTCAGAAGAACTTGATATTGCAACAGAAACTTTTAACTTTTAACTCTCTCTTTTCTAGCACTTTAGACGCAGCTGCTCCGTTGCGCTTAAAGAAGATTAAAGAAAATAGTCCAACGCCGTGGTACAACGAGCACACACACAGACACACTCAGGCCTTTAAGAGAGCAGCCAGAAAAATGGAGCGCAAATGGAAGAAAACAAAACTAGAGATATTTCGGGTTTCATGGAAAGAGAGCTCGATTGCTTACAGAGAGGCCTTAAAAGCTGCTAGATCTGCTTATTTTTCAACCCTATTAGAAGAAAATAAACATAATCCTAGGTATTTATTTGAAACAGTGGCTAAACTAACGAAAAAGAAAGCTTCAAGCCCAGAAGTGTCCAAGCAACACAGCAGTAATGACTTTATGAACTTCTTCACTTATAAGATTGATAATATCAGGGACAAAATTTTAACTATGCAACCGTCTACTACAGTATCGGATCAGGGAATGCACTGTAGTCTCCCTTAGGAAACATTTTATTCATTTTTTGCTATAGGAGAGGAAGAATTTTGCAAACTCGTTAATTCATCTAAATCGACAACTTGTATGTTAGACCCTATACCGACTAAGCTACTGAAAGAGATGCTTCCAGATGTCATAGATCCTCTTCTTAATATCATTAATTCATCTTTGTCTCTAGGATACGTACCAAAACCTTTGAGCTGGCTATGATAAAACCGCTTGTTAAAAAAAACGCAACTTGATCATACAAAATTAGTCAATTACAGGCCGATCTCGAATCTTCCTTTTCTGTCAAAGATATTAGAAAAAACAGTATCCTCACAACTGTGTTCCTTTCTCGAAAGAAATGATATCTGCGAGGATTTTCAGTCCGGATTTAGACCGTACCATAGTACCAAGACAGCTCTCGTTATAGTCACAAATTATTTGCTTTTATCATCCGATCGTGGTTGTGTGTTACTTGATCTTAGTGCTGCATTTGACACAATTGACCACAACATTCTTTTAAATAGACTAGAAAACTATGTTGGCATTAGTGGAATTGCACTAGCATGGTTTAAATCATACTTATCTGACCGTTATCAGTTTGTAGAAGTAAATGAAGAGATGTCTTATCGATCACAAGTTCAGTATGGCGTACCGCAAGGCTCAGTACTAGGACCGCTCTGTTAAGTCTTCGTTGTCGGTTAGGAACCTGGGTGTGTGTGTGTGTGTGTGTGTGTGTGTGTGTGGGCTGCTCTTTGATGCCAATATTTAATTTGAAAGTCACGTATCTAGTATCTGTAAAACCACATTTTTCCATCTTAAAAATATATCCAAATTACGTCATATGCTCTCTTTGACAAATGCGGAAGAATTAGTTCATGCGTTCATGACATCAAGACTAGATTATTGTAATGCTCTACTGGGTGGTTGCCCTGCACACTTAATAGACAAACTACAGCTAGTTCAAAACGCAGCAGCTCGAGTTCTTACCAGAACCTGGAAATATGACCATATTAGCCTGGTTCTGTCAACACTGCATTGGCTCCCTATTAAACATCGTATACATTTTAAAATATTGTTGATTACTTTCAAAGCACTAAATGGTTTAGCTCCGCAGTACTTGAGCGAGCTCTTAACACATTATAGTCCGTCACGTCTATTGCGATCTCAATATTCCGGCCAGTTAATAATACCTAGAATATCAAAATCGACTGCTGGCGGTAGATCCTTTTCCTATTTAGCACCAAAACTCTGGAACAATCTTCCTACCATTGTCCGGGAAGCAGACACACTCTGTCAGTTCAAAGCTCGATTAAAGACACATCTCTTTGCCCTAGCATACACATAATACATGATAGACTTCTATAACTCAATTTTAGGCTGCATAGATTAGGTCAGCCGGAACTGGGAACACTTCCCTTAAATCCTGATGTACTCGTTATATCATTAGAAGAATGGCATCTACGCTAATTTGAGAGTCTTTGTTTATCCCGAGGTTTTCCCGCAGCCTGCCGGATCCAGGCCGTATCCAGATCTGACGAGGAGCTTCGCCTGGACCCGATGACAATGCAGTGCTGAAGGGCCAACTAGCCTCACCCTATGGAGGATCCCTCTCACACTCTACAGATAAAGCGCTGTGGGAAAATTCAGTTCGCGTACCTACCCCGAAGTGATAAAATAAAATTCTGCATAAAAATTTATAGGCAAGACAAGTAGTTTGTTCAGGCATGGTTTTGTAGGGAATTATTACAAACCTGCGCACATATATTCAAACGCACATAACTATAGAATAAATTCTTAATGCGCATGTGAACGCCATCAGCGTTTATCACAGGTTCGCGTGTAAAGTCTGTTTAGAGACATTCATATACATTTTTATCTTACAGTTACTGTAAATCCGGCCTCTAGTTCATAAACGCCAGAGGAGAACTGGCCCCCGACTGAGCCTGGGTTCTCCCAAGGGTTTTTTTTTTTCTCCATTGGGTCACTTGATGGAGTTTTTCGGTTCCTTGCCACTGTTGCCTGTTGCCTTTGGCTTGCTCAGTTGGGGATATTCAAATTAATTAACCAATCATTAATACCATTGATCAGCCCTACCAAAAGTGGAGGTTGAACATTGTTTTGTTGTTTGATTGATACTGTAAAGCTGCTTTGGTGCAATCTATGCTGTGAAAAGTGCTATATAAATATACTTGACTTGACTTGAAGTTCCCCCAGAGTTCCACTGGGGGCGATCGTCCGAGTGCAGAATGAATGGGAGTCTATGGAGCTAGACGGCCAAATTTGTCTCTTTTTTGACCCGATTGCCGTTGAGAAATCTCAGATTTTATTGTAGGTTTTGCAAGTTCAACATGGGTTATAGGTCGAAAGTTGAATGAACGAGTACTTATGTCCTTTCCATTTCTTACAGGTTGAGTTGTTGTTGCCCATAACACGGTAGCGTTCTGCTAATAATACGATGTGTATGACGTCATTGACATTTTAAAAGACTTTTTAAAGCAAATAAGTGACTCTAAAAAAACACCCATCAATCTACTTTCAAATACAATATTCAAATTACTAGACAAAAAATTATATCCTGAGAAAAGTGGATTTCTGGGGGTGAAACCCCATAGACTTCCATTCATTCTGCACTCGCCTGTGAGCGCCCCCGCATGGACAGAGACTGTTACTGCAGCCAGGCCAGAACCCGGAAGTCACCAGAGAGTGCCAATTCTCTTCTATTAGACATTCTCTGGTATTAAGTGTTCAGTCTATAGGTGCGAAAAAAAGAAAAAAGAAAAGATGAAAAAAAATTCTATAGGTGCGTAATGTTTCTGCACACCGTGACATCGCCACCTACTGGCCTGGCAGCAGAATGCAGCGCTTTACGTCTTTTTGCACATGTGTGTGAACGGGATCATTTTGACAACTTTGTCATCTGTACGTGCAAAACGCAAAAGAAAAACTTCCCCATCATCGTCATGTAAACGTACCCTGAAACCCCTGTTAAAGTCTACTGAAAGAGATGAAACACATCAGCACACACTTTCACAATGATTGAATAATACTCTGCTAACAGGAAGTCAGTGCCACCCTATTCCAAGAAAACCTTCATTTAGTGTCTTGTGAAGAAATATATCGTTTTGGTTGTGGGGAAACATGCCAAAGTTAAGATAAATGTACATTCATTTCAATAAAAATAACTGAATAAATGAAGTCTCACATAAACACCAGCGACCAGATACTCTTTAATTCATTGATATGCTATAAGACAGCTTTTATACACATTAAATGCTTTTAATAATACTGGCTCTGGTTCAAACTCTATTAAAAGGGAAGCAGGTGCAAGTTTTCCTCTGATCCACACGTGTGAAGAGTAGAAAACAGGGAAGTGTGGCGTCTGTGAAAGAGCTTGAAGAGGAACGCGATCGTTACATTAACAGTCACACAACAGCGCATGTTTCTTCATGGCGTCGGCACACAGTTCAGGGGCCGCCACAGGAGTCTGTGTTCAGATGTACAGCTGCGCATCGAGGAGCCAGAGCTAACAACAGAACACTGACGGTGCATGACGACAACAGTGAGTTAATGCTTTAACTGGGGAAGGCAAAAAAATACTACAAATGAACCAACATTTCATAGACGTCAAGATGTTCCTGAAGAAGGGAACAGTGCCGTGAAAGAGCAGTGATGGCGTGAAGGAAAAATCATCTTCAAAAGAAAGAGTAAAAAAGTGCTGAGGATAAAGTGATTTCAAGTAACAGGAGTTCTTTATAAAAGGGGAGGGACCAAAGATGAGGGAAAGCATCCTATTGGCTGACATCTTGTTGGCTCCTCCCTTTCCAGCATGTGACAGGAGCTTCGTCCAATCGGGTGAGGAATCAGACGGCCTGAGGATAAACACATACAGAACTGAAGCCCTGCAGTCACGCCGCACACAAATGCTCATATTTCACTCCAAAATATTAAAAAAATATATATTATGAGATATGAAAGTGTTTTTGACCTTTGATGCATGTAAACCTGCTGTAGGAGACTTTAAAACAGCATGATATAGGAGAAGTAGATTTTTGGTCATTAAATGAGCTTTCTTTTCAAGAAAATGAGAATTTTCATCATGCAAAATATAACTTATTATTCTTTCTTATTTTTCCTATTGATTTTGGGGTGAAATATGACCAGAACATGTTATTTGTGAGAATGACACAAAAGACCAACAGAAAGAGCAGAACTAGTCTCCTCAGGGAAGTTCAAACACACACACACACACACACACACGTGCTCACTCTCTCTCTCTCTCACACACACACACACACGTGCTCACTCTGTCTCTAACACACACACACACACCTGAGGTTGTGCTTTACTGTTGGGCACTCGGCTCTTGGTCCAAATCTTCAGATTTTCCTGTCCGAGAAGATGGAGCTGCTGACAACTGCTTCTGAAACACACACACACACACACACACACACACACACAGAGTTAGTCGTAAGCTTCAACGGCCTATAAAAACAGAACAATAGTCTTCATCCAAAGAAATCTGTCTTTTAGATGACACACACTCCAAAATATGATCATCCTCGACGTGTGGATCTAATATTATAAATATGTGTTTAATATTATTTTGAAAATATTTAGATTCTATTATGCTAAAATTAAAATTGGATTAAAAAAATGTCTTGGTTGAATGACATTCCTTAAAACCATAATCATAAATCAGTGTAATGTTTTAATAAATTGTATTATTATTATGACTACTACTGGATAAGTACAGTCTGCTTTAAAGATATGAATATATTTCTGTCATAATTTCTAATAAATGTAAGTGTGTACCTGGAGTCTCTTCTTGGGCTCAGTGGCGCCCCCTGCTGTTGCTTCTCCCTGCGGGCCGTCACACTGCTTACACACACGCATGTTCCTGCTCTCACACACCCTCGAACACTTTCCACACACAGCCTGCAGACACACACAGCTCACGTCAGAGAGACTGTGTGTGAGTGTGTGTGTGTGTGTGAGTGAGTGAGTGTGAGAGAGTGTGTGTGTGTGCGTGTGTGTGTGTGTGTGTGTGTGTGTGAAAGTGAGTGAGTTAGTGTGTGTGTGTGTGTGTGTGAGTGTGTGTGTGAGAGAGAGAGTGAGTGTGTGAGTGTGAGAGAGAAAGTGAGTGTGTGTGAGTGAGTGTGTGTGTGTGTGTGTGTGAGTGAGTGTGTGTGAGTGTGAGATTGTGTGAGTATGTGTGTGTGTGTGTGAGAGAGAGAGTGAGTGTGTGAGTGTGAGTGAGCGTGTGTGTGTGTGTGTGTGTGAGTGTGTGTGTGTGAGAGAGAGAGTGAGAGTGTGTGTGTGTGAGAGAGAGTGAGTGTGTGTGCGTGCGTGTGTGTCTGTGTGTAGTCACGTACCGCTCCACAGGTCTTGCAGTGATGTTTGCGTTTGGTGAAATGGAAGGTCTCACTGCAGCCTTTGCACGTCTCTCGTTCCTTCTCCCGCCTCTTGGAGCTCTTCTACACACACACACACACACACACAAATACATGCAGAGGTGAACACAGGGATGTGGAGCTCAGATTGAGATCTGCTGTGTGTGTGTGTGTGTGTGTGTGTGTCTGTCTCACCCGCTCCTGCTGAGGTCCATCCGAGTCATATGTGCTCCATGAGCCCTAAGATCAAAACACAATCACACATCAGTTTCTTTAAACATCAACATCTGGAGCACACAGGGACCAGAGTGAAGTTGCTTGTGTGTGGGTGTTTGTGTGAGTGTGTATGTGCGTGTGTGAGAAAGAGAGAGAGAGAGAGAGTGTGTGTGTGTGTATGAGAGAGAGAGAGAGAGAGAGAGTGTGTGTGTGTGTGTGTGTATGAGAGAGAGAGAGTGTGTGTGTGATTGTGTGTGTATGAGAGAGAGTGTGTGTGATTGTGAGTGTGTGTGTGTGTGAGAGAGAGAGAGAGAGAGAGAGAGAGAGTGAGTGTGTGTGTGTGGGTTGGTTTATGTGATTTATGAGGACACAAATTTGTATAATGACATGTGTATTACACTGGTATTACAACTTATGGGTGGTTTATGAGGACACTTCAAAAGTCCTCATAAATCAAATGGCTTAAAAAACATAAAAAACAATGTTTTATTAAAAAAATTAAAATGCAGCATGTCTCCTGTGATGGGTAGGTTATAGTTTGTACAGTATAAAAACCATTACGCCTATGGAGAGTCCTCATAATGCTGTTGCACCAACATGTGTGTGTGTGTGTGTGTGTGTGTGTGTGTGTACCGCTGCGTCAGGCGTGTGTTCGTCCTCTCTGCTGAAGGAACTGTTGAAGGCTTTGAACGTCTGGCTGTTCTGCTTGTGCTTCTCGATCGTCGCTGAAATCACCTGAACACACACACACAACACTGATGAAGCTTCACACACACCAGAGCTCTGGCACTTCACTGCGAATGCAACTCACGCGCAACTGGAATATCAGATGTGTGAATAAAGCAGCGTTTCAATCCCATGTGTTCAAGAGAACAAACATCATCCATTCCTGGGAAATTATCACAATATATCAGTAATACAAATTTATGTTTTTAGGTTTTTTAGGGATTGGTTCACGTGTTTTTATCGGATAAAAAAATTAACCATCTCATTGAAGTGCATGCATTTTTTACATACATTTTTATAATTTATACCCATCCAGCGTTTATTTTTTTTAAGGCGATCTCCCAAAATTCACTATTGAGCCACAGTGAACAGAATCAATCGATTCACTGAAAAGATCTGACTCAGAAGAGTCATTTGTTCATGAATCAGATGTTGCCTTTTCTCTCCTAAACGTGTGGATTACTCCGATAAATGTCATGATTTTTCATTAATTGACTATTCGCAAAAGACGCGCCCCCCTTAGTTACTGTCGCTATGTCCGTCAAGCTACGCCGCTCTCACACACACACCATGTTCTCACGCAGTGAACAACACGCTGGCAGACAGGACAGGCCAGGTTACGTTTGATATTAAACATTAAACAAAGTCTCACCTTTCAAATTTGGCCATTTTCTTAAATAAATGTAAACAGTAAATACCGTTTTGTGGCTCTTTAATGTGTCGTGACAGATCGCTGTAGAGCCTCAGTTAAAGCTGCTCGTGATCCGATCATCTCTTCCTTCTAGTTCATTTATAGCATCAAATAAACATGAATGAACATCAGAAGGAATGTTGTTTTAACCTCGGAAAAGCGTCAGTACACTCCGTTTTTCAAGTTCAAATCCTCCCATGTTAATCTACTAACTCTCCTGACTGCTTTGTCGGACAAAATAGCGGATGGCGAAATATGATTGGTCAGATCACCTGTCAATCAAGCTCCAGCTTGATTGACAGGTGATCTGACCAATCATACTTTGCCATCCGCCATTTTGTCCGAAATTAACATGGGAGGATTTGAACTTGAAAAACGGAGTGTACTGACGCTTTTCCGCGGTTAAAACAACATTCCTTCTGATGTTCATTCATCCCTCTACAGTGCCACCAAGTCTCGCCCCAATCGGCCTGATGGTGGCGCTACAGCGCTCAAAAGTACATAATGCTTCATAACTCCTAAACCGTTCGTCACAAGCTTTAAGTGTCTCATATCGTTGGAATCATTGGCTCAAGATTAACTAAACGGATTCGATCGCCATCGAATGACATATAAAGATGTACTGAATTCATAATTAAAAGGGTTTAAGCACTCTCTCTAAAGCACTCAAAACAAAACAAAAACCATAAAAAAACATTCCTTACTCAAAATAAAGCATTACACTCAGTTCTCACTTAAAGTCCCCCTGTGGTGAAAATCCAGCTTTTAATGTTGTTTATGTGTCTATGTGGTGTTTTTAATACGCTTTAACACACACACATGTGTAAGTTCATAAGTCGACAGCATTGCTGAGTATTTCCTCCTTAAAACTGCAGTGAACCAAAGACAGTCTCAAAAACACGGTGTGAAATCGCTGGTGTTTCTGACGTCACAAACGACCTTGACCAATCAGATCAACGTGTGATCGTCAACCAGTGGATCTCTGAGTGAGTGGAGGCGGGGCTCATCTGCATATTCATAGAACCGCGCATACTAAATGAGGCGAGGGTGTCAAGTTACATTTAAGATGTTTTAAGTGATCAAAGAGGAGTTTTATGGGATAAAATTATTGACTACAGGAGAACTTTAAGTATATTCTTAGAAAAAAAATTGCATAATATGAAAATAACATACTTTAAAAACATGCTAACATGTGTCTGTCTTTCTGTGACGTTTAACATTTGTGTAATGAGAATGACTCACTTTTATCCATCCCTCCTTCTCCTCAGCCGTCCTGAGACAAAAACACATTCAGAGTTCACATACTGTATATTCGTCCATGAAGTTTCCTAAAGATCGTCTTCAACAAGTGAGTTTCAGTTTTAAGATGTTTAGAATGGCTCTTTGATTGCAAACATTCATGAATTACCATCATTTAAAGGATTAGTTTTTAATTTACTCTGAACGATATAGTGTGGTTCTGTGGGCTCAATCACCTGGCCTGCAGTTCAAGCGAGCGCTGTTTGCCGATGATGGTGAACGCGTGCGGGACGTTCTGCTTGACGTTTCCCTGAACCTGGAGAAAATCAGCATGTGATAAGATAAACGCTTAAGATTAAGATTCAATGTCATTGCACATGTTACAGTACAAGGCAACGAACTACAGTTAGCGTATAACCAGCAGTGCATTTGTAGCAGTTATTTACATACAGTTGATAATAAATATGAATAATCTGAAAAATTGCTACAGCAGAAGCAGTATAAAGAAAAATAATATAAGATTATGAACATTTCTAACATGTACAAAAAGATAAAAATGAACATGCAGCTGAATGAACGAATGAGTCGTACCTCCATCCCGGCGATATCGATGCGCTCTCGAACGCTAAACTTCTGTCCCATGAGCCTCAGCTTGGGCACACAATACAGCACCATGTTATTGAACTGTCAAAACAGAAACATCATCATCAACATAATCCTTCTGTGTATTCATTATCTAATAAACATGTTAAGCTGTAATAAATGAGCCGATTCTCTCAATGAGAAGTTTACCAGAACACAATGTATATGTGTATATATATCATATACACTCACCGGCCACTTTATTAGGTACACCTGTCCAACTGCTCGTTAACACTTAATTTCTAAGCAGCCAATCACATGGCGGCAACTCAGTGCATTTAGGCATGTAGACATGGTCAAGACAATCTCCTGCAGTTCAAACCGAGCATCAGTATGGGGAAGAAAGGTGATTTGAGTGACTTTGAACGTGGCATGATTGTTGGTGCCAGAAGGGCTGGTCTGAGTATTTCAGAAACTGCTAATCTACTGGGATTTTCACGCACAACCATCTCTAGGGTTTACAGAGAATGGTCCGAAAAAGAAAAAACATCCAGTGAGCGGCAGTTCTGTGGGCGGAAATGCCTTGTTGATGCCAGAGGTCAGAGGAGAATGGCCAGACTGGTTCGAGCTGATAGAAGGGCAACAGTGACTCAAATAACCACCCGTTACAACCAAGGTGGGCAGAAGAGCATCTCTGAACGCACAGTACGTCGAACTTTGAGGCAGATGGGCTACAGCAGCAGAAGACCACACCGGGTGCCACTCCTTTCAGCTAAGAACAGGAAACTGAGGCTACAATTTGCACAAGCTCATCGAAATTGGACAATAGAAGATTGGAAAAACGTTGCCTGGTCTGATGAGTCTCGATTTCTGCTGCGACATTCGGATGGTAGGGTCAGAATTTGGCGTCTACAACATGAAAGCATGGATCCATCCTGCCTTGTATCAACGGTTCAGGCTGGTGGTGGTGGTGTCATGGTGTGGGGAATATTTTCTTGGGACTCTTTGGGCCCCTTGGTACCAATTGAGCATCGTTGCAACGCCACAGCCTACCTGAGTATTGTTGCTGACCATGTCCATCCCTTTATGACCACAATGTACCCAACTTCTGATGGCTACTTTCAGCAGGATAATGCGCCATGTCATAAAGCTGGAATCATCTCAGACTGGTTTCTTGAACATGACAATGAGTTCGCTGTACTCAAATGGCCTCCACAGTCACCAGATCTCAATCCAATAGAGCATCTTTGGGATGTGGTGGAACGGGAGATTCGCATCATGGATGTGCAGCCGACAAATCTGCGGCAACTGTGTGATGCCATCATGTCAATATGGACCAAACTCCCTGAGGAATGCTTCCAGCACCTTGTTGAATCTATGCCATGAAGAATTGAGGCAGTTCTGAAGGCAAAAGGGGGTCCAACCCGTTACTAGCATGGGGTACCTAATAAAGTGGCCGGTGAGTGTATATACAGTACTGTGCAAAAGTTTTAGATCGGTAAGATTTTTTATGTTTTTAAAAGAAGTATCTTCTGCTCACCAAGGCTGCAATTATTTGATAAAAAATACAAAAAAAACAGTAATATTGTGAAATATTATTACAATGTAAAACAGCGGTTTTCTATGTGAATATATAGTGAAGTGTAATTTATTCCTGTGATCAAAGCTGAATTTATCATCATTATTACTCCAGTCTTCAGTGTCACATGATCCTTCAGAAATCAGGATAATATGATGATTTGATGCTCCAAAAACATTCATTATTATTTTCAATGTTGAAAACAGTTGTGTACAATTTTTTTTTCAAAATTCTTTGATGAATAGAAAGTTCAAAAGAACAGCGTTTATTTAAAATAGAATATTTTCTAACATTATAAATGTCTTTACTGTAACTTTTGATCAGTTTAACTCATCTTTGATGAATAAAAGTATTGATTTATTATATTTCTTTCCCCCAAAAATAAAATTTAAATTCTTACTGACCCCAAACTTTTGAAGCGTAGAGTTTAATGTTACAAAAGCTTTAGATTTCAGATAAATGCTGTTCTTTTTTAGTTTCTATTCATCATAGCATCATGAAATAAAAATGTAAAAAACTGTTTTCAACATTGATAATAATCATAAATGTTTCTTGAGCATCAAATCATCATATTATCCTGATTTCTGAAGGATCATGTGACACTGAAGACTGGAGTAATGATGATGATAAATTCAGCTTTGATCACAGGAATAAATTACACTTTACTATATATTCACATAGAAAACCGCTGTTTTAAATTGTAATAATATTTCACAATATTACTGTTTTTTTTATATTTTTTATCAAATAATTGCAGCCTTGGTGAGCAGAAGAGACTTCTTTTAAAAACATAAAAAAATCTTACCGATCTAAAACTTTTGCACAGTACTGTATATGTGTGAATAAATACGCTTTTTCAGCTTAATTGCTGCACGATTGTGGATAAATTGAGAATCACGATTATTTGTTTAATAGAGATCATGTTTCTCCTGCGATTCTGAACAGACAACTAAACTAAATAACGTCCTTTACTGAGGTTCTGACAAAGTGTTAATTGCTGCAGTCTATTTAAAAAATATTGAATTAATTTGAATTATAAAAAAAAAAAAACAGGTGTGAGTGAATGATTCAATGACTCACTCATAAAGACTTTATTGTTTCATTACTAGAAGAATCAGTGTTTTTTAACAAATCGCTTGAGTGAATGATTCAATGTCTCACTCATAAAGACTTTATTGTTTCATTACTGGAAGAATTAGCATTTTTGAATTAATCTCTTGAGTGAATGATTCAATGACTCACTCCAAAAGTCTTCACTTGTTTCATTACTAGAACAATCAGTGTTTTTGAACGAATCTCTTGAATGAATGATTCAATGACAAACACATATTTGAACAGTCTC
The DNA here is from genome assembly GCA_031834385.1 of Semotilus atromaculatus. Lineage (NCBI taxonomy): Eukaryota > Metazoa > Chordata > Actinopteri > Cypriniformes > Leuciscidae > Semotilus > Semotilus atromaculatus. The sequence continues at coordinate 1,946,113 of JAULUF010000042.1, forward strand.
TTGTCTCCACCTACTGGTGTAACTGATTAAATCCTTTAAGTTGCTTTCTAAAGCTGATTTGCTCTATTTTGATCGCTACTGTAGACATCAGTGTTTATATCTGAACTATAATCTTTTCTCCAGCGCTTCTGTGATAATCTGAGTGATATAATGAAATGATACTGTGTGTTGAAGACTGTTAGTGAAGATGTTTCATATCTATTCATGACAACGGCTCTCTGGATCACAGATCTGAATATTCCTGTGATCGGACTTGACAAAGGTTTAATAGACAGAGCAGAATACTGTTATTTAGGAATAATATCACTGGTGTTTGAATCGAGATCGCCATCTTTTAACGATTAATCGTGCAGCTCTATTTCATAGTACGAGAAAAGAGTATCATCAACTTCATTCTGGGTGAACCAACTGGTCTAGTTTTGCTTCAGTAAGTCACAAACCATGATAACCCTTGATGCAAGAACAATTTTTAGAGACTGATAACTGATAAAAGCTGAAGAGACGCACCAGATAGAGGTACCGGTCCTGTGCTGTGCCGTTCTTCGCCGACATCTTCTTGATGTGACCTTCTTTAATAAACTCATTCGCTGGATTAACAATGTCCTCCTCTCCGCCCAAACGCTCATACACCTCCAACAGCTTGTGCATCTTCTCCTGCACACACACACACACACACACACACACACAGGGACGGTGCAGTCATTTGTAACGTTTTGCATTCACAAACTCAATAGATGAAAAGAAGAACTGTGATTGGCTGCATGACAGCATTAGAAAGAGACCGATGGAGAAGTGGGAGTGATATAGAGCACTTCTGCCCAGGAGACCCTGCTCACTCACACAGACAGGAAATGGAATCAGCACATCCTGTCTGTGGGACAAAAATGAAGAAATGAAGGAAGAGCTCTCACCATTTTCCTGATGGCAGCGTTGGAGTGGTTTGCAGCGGTGGAGATCAGCTCCAGAGCATCTGACACACACACACACACACACTTCTTTATAATCAAACATTATTAAAAAACAGTCAGCTCAGACATTTACATCAATGTCGTCTCAAATGCTACTCTTAAAATTCCCTGTGACACAAATATAGTGAATATGGAAAGATTAACAGGCTAAACTGTCACATATTTCAGTAATAGTTATCACTTAGGAATGTAAAATTAAACACGCAGAATTCATCCTGTGAAAACTGGTACTTTACAACCTTTTATCGGCTCAATTTGTCAACTTGTCAATTTGTCAAAGATTTTATAGCAATTATTTTTGTAAAATATAAATTTTATATAAAATAAAAAATATTTAGTTAATTTGCTTTACAGTAAATTTTTTTTTTTAACTTTAGGGTTAAAAAAAACCTTCTGTTGCCTTTGGCTTGCTCAGTTGGGGATATTCAAATTAATTAACCAATCATTAATGCCATTGATCAGCCCTACCAAACGTGGATGTCGAACATTGTTATGTTGTTTTGATTGATACTGTGAAGCTGCTTTGATACAATCTGTATTGTGAAAAGCACTAAATAAATTATTCTTGACTTGACTTCTGCAATAATCAAACCAAACTTTTATTACAAAGCAGTCATGACACTACAACCATTTATTTTCATGTCTATGCTCAAATAGAGAGATGACAGGTTAAATGAATATATAATAAAGTGATGAAGTATGCAGTATTAAAATAACCCTGTGTGCAGAAACAGAGCGAGGCTTCAGTCTGACGTCGAGACATCGCTGATTATGAGTTATAACGCAAGCTCTTCACACAACAGATGTGGCCAGAAATATTCAGATCATGAAGGGGTTTCTATGAGTTCGGTCGCACTGGAACTGAGCCGCGATTGGTCAAACCAAGCCCCGCCCCCCAGGAATCTCCTTCAGGACTCCAGGATGTTTAGGTTGTTATCGGGATGTCTTGACTAATTATCAACTATTTAACTATATGATGTTTATTACAGTAAGGGCACAAACAACATGTTTGAAATACAACGTGTGATCGTCAACCAGTGGATTTCTCAGTGAGTGAGTGAGTGGAGGCGGGGCACATTTGCATATTCATAAAACCACACATACTAAATGAGGCGAGGGTGTCAAGTTACATTCAAGGTTATATTTTAAGGTTAATAAAGTTTTAAATATGTAATTTTGGTGATAAAAGATGAGTTAAGGGATAAAATGATTGACTACAGGGGGACTTGAATGTTTTTCCAAGTAATATTTATATTTCAGCTTTATTTCAGCTTTATTTAGAGGATAATAACGTCTGACATGAGACTCACTCTCGGCGTCTCTGCGGTCCGCGGCTCCGTCGGGAAGTTTCTTCAGGTAGTCTTTGAGCAGGAGCTCGTAACGGGGAATACGCTGAACCGGCTCCAGCATGTGATGCTGCAGCGTAAGATTCCCACACACGTCCTGCTTCTGCACACACACACACATATGAGTTCCTCACACATCTGTCATTCATTACACACACACATGAGTTCCTCATACATCTGTCATCACACACACACACACGTGTGTCAGGGATCTCCTTCACACCTGGATGTTCGGCACCACACACACACACACCTGGATGTTCTGCACCACACACACACACACACACACCTGGATGTTCTGCACCACACACACACACACACACACCTGGAAGTTCTGCACCACACACACACACACACACACACACACACACCTGGATGTTCTGCACCACACACACACACACACACACACACACATGTCTGGTTCGCTATCTTTGTGGGGACTCTCCATAGGCGTAATGGTTTTTATACTGTACAAACTGTATATTCTGTCCCCTTACACTGCCCCTGTCCCTAAACCTACCCATCACAGGAGACATTCTGCATTTTTACATTTTCAAAAAACATTACTTAGTGTGATTTATACGCTGTTCTCCTCATGGGGACCGCTGGCTGGTCCCCACAATGTAGGTGATTTCAGGTTTTAATATACTTGTGGGGACATTTGGTCCCCACAATGTAATATAAACACGAGCACACACACACACACACACACACACACACACACACACACACACCTGGATGTTCTGCACCACACACACACACACACACACACCTGGATGTTCTGCACCACACTCTTGAAGACGCCGGAGCGCTGAGTCCACGTGTTCACCAGCTCCATCGCCCGATCGAAGTTCTTCACGTACTCGCCGTACATCTTCAGGAACGGCGCTAACTTCTGCAGGATGTCTCCTATGCGGGGATTACAGCTCCTGACACACACACACACACACACACACTCATTTGTTTATTTATCATTCTGCTATATTCTGAACGCTCACTACTATTTAACGACTAGGGCTGGGAATTGGCAAGGGCCTCACGATCCGATACATATCACGATATATAGCAATACTTTTTTTTTTTACATCAAACATTTTAAAAATAATGGAAGTGAAAATACAACATACTGTGTACCAGCTGAGGTATTCTGGTGTGTGTATCACATTATATTGATAACTCATTATATTGATAACTCATTATATTGATAACTCATTATATTGATAACTCATTATGTTGATAACTCATTATGTTGATAACTCATTATATTGATAACTCATTATGTTGATAACTCATTATGTTGATAACTCATTATGTTGATAACTCATTATATTGATAACTCATTATGTTGATAACTCATTATGTTGATAACTCATTATATTGATAACTCATTATGTTGATAACTCATTATATTGATAACTCATTATGTTGATAACTCATTATATTGATAACTCATTATGTTGATAACTCATTATATTGATAACTCATTATGTTGATAACTCATTATATTGATAACTCATTATGTTGATAACTCATTATATTGATAACTCATTATATTGATAACTCATTATGTTGAT
>JAULUF010000042.1:1955000-1957500 GCA_031834385.1 Semotilus atromaculatus
ACAGCTCTCGTTAGAGTCACAAATGATTTGCTTTTATCATCCGATCGTGGTTGTATCTCCCCATTAGTGTTACTTGATCTTAGTGCTGCATTTCTTTTAAATAGACTAGAAAACTATGTTGGCATTAGTGGAATTGCACTAGCATGGTTTAAATCATACTTATCTGACCGTTATCAGTTTGTAGCAGTAAATGAAGAGATGTCTTATCGATCACAAGTTCAGTATGGCGTACCACAAGGCTCAGTACTAGGACCGCTGCTGTTCACTCTGTACATGCTGCCATTAGGAAATATTATTAAGAAACATGGAATTAGCTTTCACTGTTACTCTGATGATACTCAACTCTATATTTCTTCAAAACCTAACGAAACTTACCAATTCACAAAATTAACGGAATGCATAGCTGAGATAAAAAATTGGATGACTAGTAATTTCCTATTACTAAATTCAGAAAAAACTGAGATTCTGATTATTGGACAAAAAACTTCCACACGTAATAACCTAGAATACTGTCTAACACTTGATGGCTGCTCTGTTAAGTCTTCGTCGTCGGTTAGGAACCTGGGTGTGTGTGTGTGTGTGTGTGTGTGTGTGTGTATGGGCTGCTCTTTGATGCCAATGTTTCATTTGCAAGTCACGTGTCTAGTATCTGTAAAACCGCATTTTTCCATCTTAAAAATATATCTAAATTACGTCATATGCTCTCATTGACGAATGCGGAACAATTAGTTCATGCGTTCATGACATCAAGACTAGATTATTGTAATGCTCTACTGGGTGGTTGCCCTGCACGCTTAATAAACAAACTACAGCTAGTTCAAAACGCAGCAGCTCGAGTTCTTACCAGAATCAGGAAGTATAACCATATTAGCCCGGTTCTGTCAACACTGCATTGGCTGCCTATTAAACATCGTATACATTTTAAAATATTGTTGATTACTTACAAAGCACTAAATGGTTTAGCTCCGCAGTACTTGAGCGAGCTCTTAATGCACTATAGTCCTTCACGTCTATTGCGATCTCAATATTCCGGCCAGTTAATAATACCTAGAATATCAAAACTTTGGATCCGTCTTCCTACCATTGTCCGGGAAGCAGACACACTCTGTCAGTTCAAAGCTCGATTAAAGACACTTCTCTTTGCCCTAGCATACACATAATACATTATAGACTTCTATAATTCAATGTTAGGCTGCATAGATTAGGTCAGCCGGAACTGGGAACACTTCCCTTAAATCCTGATGTACTCGTTACATCATAAGAAGAATGGCATCTACGCTAATTTGAGTGTCTTTGTTTATCCCGAGGTTTTCCCGCAGCCTGGCGGATCCAGGCCGTATCCAGATCTGACGAGGAGCTTCGCCTGGACACACACACACACACACACACACACACACACACACACTCCAGATCTGACGAGGAGCTTCGCCTGGACACACACACACACACACACACACACACACACACACACACACACACTCCAGATCTGACGAAGAGCTTCGCCTGGACACACACACACACACACACACACACACACACACACACACACTCCAGATCTGACGAGGAGCTTCGCCTGGACACACACACACACACACACACACACACTCCAGATCTGACGAAGAGCTTCGCCTGGACCCGATGACAATGCAGTGCTGAAGTGCCAACCAGCCTCTCCCTATAGAGGATCCCTTTCCCACTCGACAGATAAAGCGTTGTGAATTTCGTTTCGCGTACCGACCCCGAAGTGATAAAATGAAACAAAATTCTGTATCAAATTTATAGTCAAGACAAGTAGTTTGTTCAGGCATGGTTTGTAGGGAATTACAAACCTGCGCACATATATTCAAACGCACATAACTATAGAATCAACGCCATCAGCGTTTATCACAGGTTCAGTTTAAAGTCTGTTTATAGAGAACAGCGTCGTCTTAACGGCCCCTAATTTAATAACAAATTATCATTTTGCCGGAAGTGAATCAATCAAAACTAACTTTAGCTGGAAATAACATTATTCAAGAACCGCTATAAAGCCAAAACAATCTCTGTTACCTTAAACTATATGTTTATCTCTGTAAAGCTGCTTTGAAACAATCCATTGTTAAAAGCGCTATATAAATGAAGATGACTTGACTTGACACACACACACACACACACAGTCACACACACATACAGACTTACATGCACACACACTCACTCACACACCCGACAACACAACAATGTTAATCTACCAGAATGACACTGATCATCAAAATGCTAACATGTGGCTTGTTTATTAATTTTATTTGTTTTAAGGATATAGATTATGTATTATATCTTAAGATTTGCGAAAAATATGGTTAATTAACATGGATATATGGATATGGATAATAATATGGATAATAAGAAAGTTATATGTGGTTATCTACATAAATCTATATATGTTTATTAATATATTTCATCCATTTCAAGACATCAGATTCATGGAAATGAGTAATACTTTATTTTTGTTTTATGTTACATA